>MJUU01024200.1:233699-252150 GCA_002080025.1 Modiolus philippinarum
TTCGGCCCGTTTGGGTGTTTTTCTTCACCAGTTCCCCTATGGTTTTGGAATATGATTATAATTTTCGGCCCGTTTGGGTGTTTTCTTCATCAGTTCCCCTATCGACTTTGGAATATGATTATAATTTTCGGCCCGTTTGGGTGTTTTTCTTCACCAATTCCCCTATGAACTTTGGAATATGATAATAATTTTCGGCCAGTTTGGGTGTTTTCTGTACTTTACCAGTTCCCCTATGGACTTTGGAATATGATTATAATTTTCGGCTCGTTTGGGTGTTTTCTGTTCTTCACCAGTTCCCCTATGGACTTTAGAATATGATTATAATTTTCGGCCCGTTTGGGTGTTTTTCTTCACCAGTTCCCCTATGGACTTTGGAATATGATTATAATTTTCGGCCCGTTTGGGTGTTTTTCTTTACCAGTTCCCCTATGGACTTTGGAATATGATTATAATTTTCGGCCCATTTGGGTGTTTTTCTTCACCAGTTCCCCTATGGGCTTTGGAATATGATTATAATTTTCGACCCGTTTGGGTGTTTTTCTTTACAAGTTCCCCTATGGACTTTGGAATATGATTATAATTTTCGGCCCGTTTGGGTGTTTTTCTTTTCCAGTTCCCCTATGGACTTTGGGATATGATTATAATTTTCGCCCCGTTTGGGTGTTTTTCTTCACCAGTTCCACTATGGACTTTGGAACATGATTATCATTTTCGGCCCGTTTGGGTGTTTTCTGTACTTTACTAGTTCCCCTATGGACTTTGGATTATGATTATAATTTTCGGCCCGTTTGGGTGTTATCTGTTCTTCACCAGTTCCCCTATGGACTTTAGAATATGATTATAATTTTCGGCCCGTTTGGGTGTTTTCTGTTCTTTACCAGTTTCCCTATGGACTTTTGAATATGATTATAATTTTCGGTCCGTTTGGGTGTTTTCTGTTCTTTACCAATTCCCCTATCTGTGGACTTTGGAATATGATTATGATTTTCGGTCCGTTTACGTGTTTTCTGTTATCTTTTGTTTTTAAAGTCAATGAAAATGATAATGTTTGATAGGAGCTTTATATGCGGATGGAACAAAAGGAAGAGACAAGTTCGATGATGTTGTTCAGCCAGGACAAACATATGTGTACAAATGGGTTATGAAAAACACCTTTGCTCCGACTGAAGATGATGATAACTGCATTCCACAAGCTTACCATTCACATATCCGATCTATTAAAGAAGTGGACACTGGTGTAATAGGCATGCTCATCATCTGTAAGAAAGGTGAGTTATACAGTTGTCTCGTAGAAGGTTTCACAATGCTATTACATAGAGATATACAACTACAGCTTATTGTATTCAAAATCCCAGTCTTTGTTACATTTCTGGTGATATACTCAGACGTAAGTCCGTCCATTTGTCCGCCCGTTTCCGACTGTTTCCGGAGATAAGTATGCAATTGTGCAATTGAAAAAAAAAGAAAAAAAACTTGGATCCATTCAAAATTAGAAAGAAGCATCGTCTATTATTCTGACCGAATTCTGTTTTGAATTCAAAGGAAAAACCTTTGAAATATGAACCAGAGTTATGTGCCTTTTTTGTGAAACAGCGTATAATTGATGTACAACTCATATTTCTTGAGACGAAAGATTCATTTTATAGACTTCATGGGGAATTACATTTACTAAACAACATAAAACACACAACAACCGAAAAAAAAAACCACACACAGGTCTAACTAGACCAAAATAGTGTTACATGCACTGCATTGCATATTGTCCGACTTTATTACGGGCCGCCACGAGGCGGTCCGTTATTTGATATAGGATTTGTACGAATGGAATGATTTACCGCGGAATGAATATAGTTGATGATACATGTAAAAAATTACAAGTCTAAAAAAATAATGATTTTGATGTTTCAAACTTTCAAAATTTTTTAAAATCAATTTTAATGTCTTTCATTATCATCATATACTTGAAGTTTTTAATGTCTTTCATTATCATCATATACCTGAAGTTTTCAGTTAAAAATATGGTTGTCATAAATACATGAATGTTTTGCAGCAAATTTAGAATCGATTTTTAATTGGATGCCTTGAAGGAGTTGAAAAGGCATGCTTGAAATAATAAACTCGTAATCGAGATCTTGCAATTTATAATTAAGTTTAATTCCATCTTTATTATCGATTAAAAATATAACTGTGATACTATATACATAGTGTAAACACATGTACAATAAATACACGCAGATTATCAACACTAACTGATTTTTTTATCGCCGAACGGGTCTTTAATTTATAGCGATGAAGACACTGAACTCCCCTCCTTGTACTGGGTATCAAAATTACACAAATGCCCATACAAACAACGGTACATGGCTGGATCTGCTAAATGTTCTACAAAACCTATTTCTAAGCTATTAACATCCATCTTGACAGCCGTAAAAGAGGGCCTTCAAAATATTGTGATACTAGCTTTTCAAGAAGTGGTGTAAATGAAATGTGGATATTAAAAAACTCTAAGGATCTGCTTGACATCTTAAAATCGAGATCATTATCACACTGTAACAGCATTAAAACTTTTGACTTTTCCACGCTTTATACTACAATTCCCCATGAACAACTGAAATCACGGCTGAAAGATATAATTCATAGATGTTTCTCCCGCAAGAACGGCGAACAAAGATATAAGTACATTGTTATAGGCAGAGAACAAGCATACTTTGTGAGATACGACTCAGAATCACAGAAAAAATATACAGAGGAAGAAGTGATTAAAATGTTAGAGTTTCTGATCGACAATATATTTGTCCAGTTTGGAGGACTTGTTTTTTCAACAGACTATCGGAATTCCAATGGGCACAAACTGTGCGCCTCATTTAGCCGATCTATTTCTCCACTCATATGAAGCTGAATTCATCCAAGGGCTTCTTCAAAATAAAGATAAAAAACTGGCCCGGTCCTTTAATTTCAGCTTCTGTTATATAGATGATATTTTATCACTAAACAATCCTCGCTTTGGTGATTTTCTTCATCTTATCTATCCAAAAGAGCTAGAAGTTAAAGATACTACAGATACTTCCACATCAGCCTCGTTCCTTGACCTTCATCTTGAAATTGACAGAAGAGGTACACTACAAACTAGGCTATATGACAAACGCGATGACTTCACTTTTCCAATAGTCAACTTCCCCTTTCTTTGTAGCAACATTCCAAAAACACCAGCATACGGAGTTTACATCTCTCAACTCATTCGCTACTCAAGGGCCTGTGGTCGATACAGTGATTACCTTGATAGTGCTCGGTTGCTTACAAATAGGCTACTTAAGCAAGGGTATGTTGGCCATAACTTGGGGTCATCACTACAGAGGTTTGACGGTCGACATCATGATCTTGTCGACCGCTATGAGATATCTGTTTCCCAGATGACAACAGATCTTTCTCTTTGCCAGTAAAGTTTGTTTTTCCTCTACCGGATTTGACTTTACTACCGGAGTTGACATGTTCAACACGGCGGGTGTCTTATAAGAAGCAGGAGATGCTTACTCTACCGGTGCACCTGATCTCACCCATGGTTTTTATTGGGTCTGTGTTGTTCATTTTTGTATATGTGCGTGTCTTCATTTTCTTTTCTGTGCCGTGCTCATGTTATGTCTTCGTTTCTTTGTTTTTCCGACGTTGCCATTGTCCTTGGATTGTTCTTTTTAGACTGACGCTTCGTTTCTCACTTACTTTACCTTCGTTCCACACATTTCCCGCGGATTTATTCATAATCATATAAGCGTTTGAGAACACGAATTTAAGGTACCCTTATAAGCAACAAATGTCACTGGCAACAAGACATAGGACTTGCTTTTCCATCACTCACAGGCATTGACACTGTCAGCTTTTATGTTTTGTGATCTGCTCTCACTTAAGAACATACATATCCATTTTGTACACAATTGCTTCACAATCTAAATATTGCAAACTCCCATGAAAAATGCAACACTTTTGAAATTTCAATTTTAGGCGGCCTATAATTTGACGCTTGCTTGGTCTAACTTGATTTTAGATGAGGTTACAACTGTATACACATTATAATGGGGAATCTACAGTTTTATAACTCTAATGACTCAAAGGGTCAATGTGAGCTAATGTTATCGCTTGAAATCCGTCACCCTTCCGTTTTCACATTTGAATATTTCTTCTAGAACTACTGCCGGAAATGTAACTAAACCTTACCATAACAAAAACTGTTCATTTTGTACAAATCTAGTAAAAAGTACACCATAACACATGGGAAAACATATAATTTGAAGAAACTGAAGCAGATTTATCCGAACATTTAATGGAATGATGTATTGGAGGTTTTGACAAATATCACTCTTCTCCTCCAGATCCGGCATCAAATATACAATGTAAGATTCTATTGGGGAAACATGTATTTTCACCATCTCCTATGAATAACAGAATGCCGAAGGTACTGTAAATTTAGTTTCTGGATATGGCCGTTACGACAACGTAGGTCTCGTCAGTGCAGATACAATAAAACATTTGGAAGACGATAAACCAAATCTGATAGAGAACAAATTTCCAAAGAGAACTAGATAAAACCCCAAAAATAAGCTTAGGACAGAGCTATGCAAGAGAAAGATACTCCTTATTTCGTATTGAACATATATTCTGGTCTCGCCCAAAAGTAATGATATATGTTATTTAAATCAAAAAAAAAAAAAAAAAAAAAAAAAAAAAAAACAGGAATGTGAACATTATCATTTTTGAGAAATTATATTAAAACATATTTTGTAACAAAATTCTGTATGTAAAGAACAAAAATTAATGGTCAACAATTGAATGACCTTGCCACAATTAATTACTTTGATGAAAATATATTTCGAAAGATACTTATACTATAAAAATAAACCTTTACAAGTTGCAGATACCTGCATGGGCCCCTTTCGTCCAAATTTTGACTACTTTGATTGAATACCCAGAAACAATAAGTTATTTTAAGTACAGTTCCGTATAAAAATCAAAATATTTTACAATAGGTGTTGCACATGTGAAATTCTATTTTCAGAATTTTTTGTTTTACCTGAATAAGCAATACAGGGATATGGTGTTAAAGCAAATGAGATAAAATCTCCACAAATACGTGGGAAAAATAAGCAATGGAACAACGCTTTTTTTGTTATTTTTCATCTTGAAGAACAATGAGCTATGCTCATACCTAATAGTAAGTTCAAGACGGCCCCTAGCACCGGTTTAAGCGGAATTCATTGCTGGATGCCGAGCAACGCTACACCCAGGTTTATTATGTCATGGATGCGGTATCGTCAACTAACATAAAATCAACTGGAAGTATTCTCACAATTGCTTTCATCTGATTCCCGACAAAAAGACCAATAGAATGTATGTTCATCAGCAAATTCATCATTATTTTTTTTTCAAAAGTGTTTGTCGTTATCATTATTGTAGCATCTAAACTTCTCATATTTTCTATATAAATATAAACGAATTATCTTCCCTGTTGTTTTTCATTCTTTATTAAAAAATATATCAAAAAGGAGAAAGGGTTTAAGCATAACATGATATTGGTCTTCTATACAGTGATAGCTGTAAATTTTATAAACCACTTGGCAACAAAAACTCAAACATGTTATAATTGATATAGATTCCTGTCTAATACACTCCTTCACCTGTATAGTACATTTGTGGTATTTACGGTTTTTTTTCTTGTGCAGGTCCTTGGTACATTTTGGTATGTGACTGTTTTTTTCGTCCATTGAAGGTGTTATTTGTTTTTTTTTCTAATATTCTATGAATAGGCAATGAGCAAATAAGAATAGCTAGACGTATTTCTTACAAACCTTTACAATTACACTGGAAAATAAACAAGGAAAGAAAATTCATTTCAATGATTCCCCAGATTTTTGAATTTTACATGAAACTGTACTAAGTATTATTTTATATAAAGAATTTTCTTAATTGTATTAAAAAAAAGCTGTATAACAAGATCTCAAGCAACCTTTGTTTTATTATCCTTTTTAAAATTCTGTGTTGTTCAAAACATATTCTTAAACATTTATACACTATTAATTTTGTTGTTCTTATAGGTACAATTACTGTATAAATTTATATAATTATGAGTTATTAATAACAATAAAATTTTACCCATTTTTTATATTTGATATTGCAATTTTCCAAATAAAATTGGCTTTCGGCCAGCACTGAAGTACTGACTAATAAGTACGTAAATATCACCGAAGCTTAAATTCCACCAATAAAATTCTTTTCGCTTCTACAACCTGGACCAAAATTTTACAGGAATGATTTATTTGATGTCCTCAACAAACATGGCCAACAACACAGAACACATATTTTATCATCTTCTATGAAACAGCTTGATCAAATTGTACCAAATTTTTCAGAAACGATGTATCCTTTGGAGGAGATTCGATGTTTTGTTCAGATCCGACAACAAACATTGCTGTCATCTCAGAACTTAGGTTTACATATGACCCTTTAAAAATCTCGTTTGCGTATCAAAGAATATGTGATATTTGAACAAAAATTTGAGCGGACCGATGCCAACACAGAACATAGTTTAATAATGGTTCCAACTTTTGATAATTTCTCTAAAATAATTGAAGCAAATTGAATCAACTTTATATTAATAATGTATGAGAAGTCCTTCTCAAAACGTCTAGATGATAAACGATCATGTCGTCCATCACCGCATATCTTAGTCTAGGATTCTTTGGGAAAACAAATTTTAATCATTTCCTTTAAAACTACTGGTCACAGTTAACCAGTCTGTTCAGGAATGATGTGTCTGGGAGGTACAGAACATAGATTGGAAGTGCTATTTATCAACAGCAATTCGGTATACATGTACCAATTGTCACGAATTGTGCCCCTCTACTCGCAGACTTGTTTTTATATTCCTACGATACTAAATTTCTTCAGGGACTCGTAAAACGCTATAAAATAAAAAAAAGATTCTAGATTTCTCAGTCTCACTGATAGATTTATTGATTGTATTATTTCCATTAATAAAGCATTTTTTGTTAAATTGATCCCATTAATATATCCTTCAGAACTAGAGATAAAGGAAACGATCGAAACTGTTTTTGGACTTTTATCTCGAATTTGACAAAAATCGTCATCTCCGCACAAAATTTACGACAATAAGGGAGATTTTAATTTCAAAATTATTCATTTCCCTAACACTGACAGTAATATTCCAACTTCTCTTGCTTACGGAGTGTATGTTTCAAGGCTTCAAAAATGTCCTCTCATCCGATCATTAAAACATTCTTTCATAGATATCAGTCCCTTTTGGGAAAATTTGAAGTCTTGGTAAAAACTGATTCGAGATATCCTTTTTTGATTAAAACTGGGATGATCATTTGTTTCTACTGCCAATAGCAGTTTCCGTTGAGTTATAACAGGGACACTACCACAATGGAAGGGGAGGTCTGACGCGCCATAAAACCGACCGATTCACAATTACCTTTGAATGCTTGCACCAAGTCAGGACCAATGCGATCTACAATATTTCAGTGAATTTCCAACTGCTTTTTTGCCTCTAGGACTTTGGCTCTTTACAATTCTGTTCGATAATTTTGTTTTTATCCCCATTTGCTCATTTCGTCAGGATCTGACAACAGACATGACCGATAGAACTTGTAACGTTTTAAGAATGGACCCTATGGTAAAACAAAATATTTGAGCATGGCCTCTGAAAGTGTGAAATTCAACATGTATTTGTTTATTTCCTTGATTTTTAATGTAAACTAATCATAAAAAGCAGATATGGGTTTGTATCATTCTATTCATTGCTCGGAAACATTTTTGTTAGGTGAACTATACATGTTTTGAGCTTCTAGCTCTTTATTTTAAAGGGACACTTAACCCTGATGATAGCAGAAAGGATGTTGATAAAGAATTTGTGTTGTATGCTGATGTTACTAACGAAACAAACAGTAATTTGATACAGCAGAGCTTGGAACGATGTCTGAACCCGGATAGATGTAGAAAACTATTTACAGACAAAAATGAAAGATTCCTCTTAGGAACGTTAATTTCCTCGGTAAGCTTCGACATTTTGCTTTGACTAGCAAGTACAGTTTGTTTGTCTAGCAAGTATAATTTGTCGAGATGTCAAGTGATGTTACATATTTACGTTTTCAGCTTAAAGTAATGTAATATAGTTTTGGTTTCTAAATCTATTTTTAATTTTGGATGTATTTGTAATGTGGATGTATCCCTTTAGTTTCTCATGCTTTACATTTTCCAGACATTGCAAGACTTGTTATGAAGTGGATGAATATTGATGAAATGCTTTAAATTAAAATTTTTAATTTTGTTAGTATAAAGGAGTTCGCTACTTATTTTTCTTGGTATATCTTTCGGATTTTCGGACTAATTTTTTATCACCTTAAAAACATTTAATTTTTTTGTTCATTACACCTAAAATTTGATTTTCATAATTTCGCTTTATACAGCTTTGCGAGGTTGATGATGAAATCTCATCAAATCATATTTATTCTATCACAAAATCCATGACGAAACCTTGCTCATGTCTACCGTATAAAAAACAAGAGGAGTAAAGTTTCTTATCCATTATTTAATCACTTTCTACTCTCAAAAACGATATCATTGACCTAGTTTTTTGGTTTTTTTGCTTCAAAACGTCTTTTTGATTTTCCAACAAGAAGTCACATTCATCTGAAAACCTATTTATTTTATAATTGAGGAGCGAAGCTTAAATCATTAAGATTTAATGTTTAAATAAATGTTATCAATTTATGTTGACGGTTTTGCTATATTTGCGCAGTATTTAATAACTTTCTCCAACTTACTACTGCCATGTTAATTACAATGTATATACAGACGTTTATGTACGCCTAAATGTACTACATCTTTTTCATGTGTTGGTAGTCTGTAAGACTACGCATTTGAAGCTTTATGCATTTTAATAACACACTGCTAAGTTGTAAAAAGATTCTGATTTAAAATAATAAAAAACCTTACTAAAGATATATAAAAATATTTAGTATTAAATTGTTCGACGTTTTTCTTCAGATTAATGGATATATTTACGGGAATGGACCAGATTTTGTAGTAATGGAAGGCGACAGAATTGTCATATATTGTATGGGACTTAATCTTGGTGTTCTAGCGCTCAGTATACAAGGACAAATATTCGAGGTCAAACATAGACGGTTAGTACACGACATATTTGAAATTCACAAACAAAAACCCTGAGTATATAAATAAGATCTAGTATGTTTTACGTTCTGTCTGACCCTTCCTAACATGGGCTGATCCCGAGCTAACCATGGATTAAAGCACTCTGTATTTACTGTTGCAGTGTATAGCCTCTTCATACCTTTGCTCCTGTGATTGTATGGAATTCAGATGGATAGCCTTAACAAATTTTTCTATGAAGATATTTCACAGGGACCTTGGCAGGCTAGATTTAAGAACTGTTTAGATATACGTCTTTAGATTGACTAAAATAATTTTAAGTCTTTTATACTAAGCAGATATTTATACAATGTTTTTTTTCATTATTAACACCTTCTGTTGAAAAGTAACATGAACGAGTTTTCTTATTTACATCAAAAAGCCTATGGACCTTGGACATGCGAATGACAAGAGAAATTTGTGATTTCAGATGTATTGCTTTTACCGCCGTTTTCCCCTATGTTTTCTAATTAAAAATTGGTTAAGTATAACAATGAGAAGACAAAAATAGGTTTATGTAATGTCATTCTTTGGTCATCATCAGAATTATTTGGTCTTCATAAATTACTTTTGTATTAATAGTAGTATTGTGTTTTAGAGTGAGTGCATATCAGTTTGGTCTTGGACTTTTTGAAGGTTACAACATGGTTGCACGCAGTCCAGGACGATGGTTGATGTACAGTCGACCTGCCGATCAATTCAATAGTAAGTTTACTTTGCATTTAATGTCAAGCTACATATTTATACAAAATAGTTAATCACAAACCAATAGAGAAATCCTGTGAGATTCTCTTACTGCATTTCTAGATCTAATCTAATCTTTATTTTCTGATTCCTAAAAAAGTATAGTAGAGAGCAAAAAAAAAATTTGACTGGAGTTTGTCTCTCCTGCAGTGTGGAGCCCGTATGAGAGATGTATGTTCTATATACTTTTCAATTATGGTGTGAGAGAATTTCTCATATGGATGCAATTTCATACTTTCAAAAATTAAAATTGTTAATCTGACCACCTGTTTATTTTGCCCACGTCTCATGATTTTATTATGCCAAGTGTGTCCTACTATTATCTCCATGAGTGCCCTGTGGTTGTTGGAATGTTGTAATCATCTTCTTTTAGTCTTGTTGTCGGGCAATGGATGAAAGGGACTGTAAGAACACTTTACCAGTTACGTTTTTGTTTGTTGACGATCCCAAATCCATGGATAAACGGGTAAAAAACCTGGATGCAGCGTTCCTCGACATCTAGCAATGAATTCTGCTCAAAATGGTGCTAAGTGCCGTCTTCAACTTCCTATGAGGAATGAGTAAGGCTCATTGTTGAAGGCCTCATGGTGACTTGAAGATGAAGAACTACAATTAAAGCGTTCTTCCATTGCTTAGTTTTACCATGTATTTCTGGAGACTTTGTCTCATTCCATTTACCCCATATCCCTTCGTTGTTAACTGAACCTAACTTTATCTCATTTTAAGACGAAGACCAACAGTTATTTCCTACCAGGAATACTTTTTGCTCACTGGCAGGATGTCCGATAACTTTGTAGAATCGTTATTTTAGGGAAGGTATGCCTTATACGTTTCGACAACAGCGTAGCTTCTTTTCTAAATTGTGCAGCTAGCGTTTCCTCTTTCACTCTGCAGGACATTTCGGTGAATAATGTTTGCCGGCCCTATAGGTGGTAACATTAATTGTTATTTCATAGGTGGTAACATTGCATATGAATAAATCTGTATCATAGCAACGTTCAGAAAGAAAATTGCATGAAAGAATGAGCTGAATACAAACCCAACTGAAAGGACATCCTGAAATCGTCCTCGTTAGTTACACATGGCATATCTTACCTGGTGTTCTCGACAGTTACAAATGATATATCTTTCGTGACCTGGTTTGTTTATTCTGAATGAATGTTGCTTTTGGGAAAAAGAAAATTCTGGACAATAAGGAAACCAAGATCAATTGAAGAGAGATACATTGGCAAATAATGTGGAAAAAATGGGAAAATTTAATTTCTCACATAAAAAGGAAAGATATTGCGTACTTAAGGTAGTACTGGGGTTTAAAATTGAGCATCATTCATGCGCATCTGACAGAAAATAGAATACACTATGGGAATATTGGCGAAACGATTTTCCATGTCTTATGATAGTAAAATTTGATTAAATATGCCGCTTTTATTTGGTAACCATGCAGAATATCCAACCTGTTCAGCAAACTCCTGTTAAGGGAGATAATTTGTATAGAAGTAATAGGAAAATATCAGTTTTTTGTCTTTTATTCAAAAATTAGTTCGGTTACCCCAAAATTTTATTCATGCAAATCAAAGGATAGTATATTAGTTAGCAATTTATAAAATTAAAAAAAATCTATCTGATGTAACTAAAATAAATCAATATTTTGTTAAAATTCGCTAATTTTCCCTATTATTTCAACCAAAATAGCAAACTTTTACATGACCTATTTTATTCTTATATGGCCGGTGACCCCCAATTTTTATTTTATTTTTTGTATGCACTAATAACAAAGGGATCAAGAAATTCTATCTGACAAATTTTAAAGCCCCGTAACACCTTAAAGCAAAAGGTACATTCTGCTGAACTCGTGATCAAGAAACGACGGCAACATAGATTATTCTATTTTGTATTGAACCAATCATCAAACTTATTCTGATTTTTTGGATGTTTTATTTTCAGGTGGTGTGACTGCTTATATGACAATAAAACCTGCAATTTCTAACAGATATCCACCGAAACATATGCATATGCATAGACGTACCCGACGACATTACATTGCTGTAGAGGAGGTTGTGTGGAATTACAGGCCATATGGAAAAGTTCTAGCAAGAGTTGGAAAAGGATCTAAAGAAAGATCAAAGTATGATTTTGACATATCTCATAGAGACCATTTGTTTATGCAGACTGCAAAACTTGAGAAGAAAACAAATTTGTCCTTAAAATACAAATAATTATAAAATGTCAAAACGATTTCGTTTATTATGAAACGAAATAATTTTGGCACTGTTTAAATGATTTATTCAAGATAACCAATTCAACCCCTTCATTCTCCTTTTTCGAAATCTTAAGATAATTTATGATAGAAAAATCAAGTGAATTAAATTTGAAGATTTGTTCATCCTTTTACAAAGGCAAACAAAGTCTGAATTACCAATTTGAGTAATGTTTATTATACATTTTTTAAAACCACTGTTTGGTGGACCAAAGGTTCCAAGGGTGTGTTGAGAAGCCCAGTAGTCAGACGTACTTTACAATAGCATTTTATCTTGCGTTTCATAGAAATATATTGGTTTTATCAAAGCTCAAATCCCTTAAACCACTGAGGCCTGATTCAGTATATTGCACTCGGTGGATGGCTTTAGCACAGTATTTGCCCCCTATTTCGATGTACTTCTTTCAGACTGTTGTTTGATTATGGCTTTCCTACTACTAGTATTTGATTTTATTGCTGCTGAAAAAATTAATTCAATGCTGCTGATGAGAGGTTAGTCCTTGAAACACATGTACAGCAAACCACAAATTAACCGTTTATTATGTTTGTATTCATTATGACAAAATATATAGGTACGTAACACTTTTAAAATCAAGCGCTCCCAACTGATAACTAGTTTCAATTCCAGGGTACTATTGAAAACATGTACCTGGTGGCGCATGAGAACTGACAGTACGAAATGTTATAATTTTAATATAATATTCATATTTTGTATAGAATGGAAGAGAGATTCTTTACAAGTGATTTTGCAGTCGGGGGTAAATATGTCAAGGCCATTTTTATGGAATATACGGATTCTTCATTTACAAAACTGAAACCTAGAAGTCAGGAGCACAGACATCTGGGAATCCTTGGACCAGTAATACGAGTTGAAGTCGGCGAAACACTTGAAGTTATTTTGAAGAATAATGCCAGTCACCAGTTCTCTTTCTATGCCTATGGTTTGACTGTCACTAAAGAGTATGAAGGGGCATTCTATAAAAATAGCAGATACAGTACGTTATTATTTGAAGAAAAATATGCAGGTTGAATTGGTTTAAGTTACATTCTTTTGCACTTGTTTTTGACATTGTGTAAAATTCTTACCTCAAGTGAAAGGGTTTACCATCATTCCTCAAAACTTTTACTTAGTATTAGATAGAGAATATTATTTGCGTACTCATCAAAGACTTGTTGAAAATATTTTTATTTGGAATTTTGATTTTCATTATTCACCGAGTACTTTGTCTTCCGCAATAATTAATTATATATCAAAGTTACTCTTAATGTAGAATGTACAAAGGCTGTTTCAAAAACATTTGCCTACTCAGTACATAAACTTACGTTATCAGGAAGTGTATGCACAGATCAAAATGTTCGGAAAGAACTGGACAATATGTATCACTTCAAACAGAGCGGATGTATTTCGCAAAGGATCCCTCAGTTTATATCGGTTTACGATGTTAATATACTAAGGCAAGAACTATTTTCATATTGGGGGGGGGGGGGGGGGGACTGGAATTAAAAAAAAATTGATGTCCCAGCGGGCCGAAAAAACATTTTCATTTTGCATTATAGCCCCAATACCTTGTATGCAAAAATAGTAAGACAATATTTTTTCGTGGGAAGGTTCGGAAAAAAATTTATGAACGCAAAGAAAATCCCCGCCCCTCCTCCCCCGTACACTTGATATGCAATTACGCAATTGCATCCATCGTTTAAGAAGAAAATATTTGCAGAACTATGCATTTTTTTTGGTTTCGGATATACCCTTATGTAAAGAATGACGTCATTAACTTTGGTATCTAGTTGTTATTTTTGTAATGTAAATATAGAATCCACAATTGCATCGAGTGAGAAACGACATTTCTACACTAGAGATAGTTAAATTTTCAATTTTTTAAACGCGAGGCTTGCCGAGCCTTTTAAAATATTTGAAAATTTAACTATCGAGAGTGTAGAAATGCCGTTTCTCACGAGATACAGTTGTAGATTTTATTTCTCTAATGATTTCAAGGAGATTTTGGACAAAAATATGACCCCCTTTTTCTGATTATCCGAAATAAATGTGTTCTTCGAGCGTGACGTCACCAGGCATGGTCGCCTTTTTTCATGACGTCACAATAGTAAAGTCGGAAAACGGCAAACAAATTTGACGTCATAATTTAATTTCATCCAATCACTTGCCGAGAAGAACAGTTTTTCTCCAACTGTTCAAGAAACGTGAAAACAGTACAGAAATTAGAGAACTAGAAATATTTACCATAGCCTAAAAATTGTGGTTGTTGAAATCGTCATGAAAGCCTTTAGGATTTTTTCCCTGCTTTATATAATAAGTACACCTATACAGGCCCTAATATCTTTCTTTTTGTAACATTTTTTTAGATTTTTTAAAATCATGCTACCTTCTTAACAGCGTATATGGATCTTTTACTTTACATATATAAATATATATTTTTTAAAATTTTACATATTATCTACCTTTGAAGGTAACGTAATGACAGGACTTATGACTCATCCGGGTCAGATTCAGAGATACATCTTTACCGCAACTGACAATGATGGACCGACAAAAACAGACCCACAATGCATAGCCAGTAATTACCAGTCGTTCAGTCAGTATTCAAAGGATTTATTTTCTGGTTTAGTTGGACCCTTGTTAATATGTGATCGCGGTACACTTGACGCAAACGGGAACCAGGTAAAAATCTTACTCTGTCATTAAGAGGTCGCAAGCGATGAGAAACTAATCATACAGAAACGATAAAATGCTGTAAACGTGGACATTGTCGCGGTTATTATTTTTGCGATTTTTTCAGACAAACTTTTTGCGAAGGGGTAATTTTCGCGCTATAAGCATTTCCAATTAGACGAAAGCATTGCTTTTACACATCAGACTTCACAACCAAACTTTTAGCGTGAGTGATATTTTCGCCGATTTTCTATAGCGCGTAAATAGCGAAAACTATCCCCACGCGAAAATTTCCACGTCTAAAAGCTTAGATACTGCCACAACTGGTAGAACTTGAACTGCAAAGTTTGTACTTAAACCCCGGGGCCCCCTTTTCCTATCCCATTTTTTATAGTATAATACACATACGAATAAACCAAATACAGGTAGACTAATAACTCCATGATCACAATATAGAAAAGGAAAGGAGACAGACGTAATTCTGAAAGACGGGTCAAGTAGTACTCGCTAATCTGCCATCTATCTCAAGCATAGTCTACTAGTGAAACACTATTGCACCGCGGAAGAAAAATCAAACTTAAAACTTCCCCAAAATTGGTAAAGAATCTTCACGTTTTTCACTACATAAAGCCAATACAAATGAGAATCAAGTATATGTGTAAAAAACGCACATTAAAAACCATTAAGGTATAAATAAACACTTATATTTTCCTCCATTTAATCTCGTTATAAATCGGCAAAATTGAAGACCCCATCCTACAAATTTGAAATCCGAAATAAACTATAATTATGGGTCACAGTGCTTATTTTTTCTTTCCATAAAGTGAAATTACTTTTGTTCCTTTTTTTCCATATTTTCTTTTAAAGAAAATGCACTGGAAAATATGTAAATGCAATTTTTACTTAATTGAAAGGAACGTGTTATCGAAACAAATTTAGTATATTTCTGTCAATGGTTCGTTCATAATCTGAAGTAAGGGTTTGAATGAAAAAAAATGTACAGGCTATCGAGTTATTTACGGAATTTTTTTACATAACTTTAAGAAAAAGATATAGCGATAAAAAGGAGCCAATTTGCGGCAAATGGGTGAAATATGACGTTTCTAATCTGTAAATCGACTATGACGTTAATTTGGAAAGCTGTTTAATCAAAGCCATCCCTACACCTCATTATTTTTAAAATTCGTGATCGAATGCGCCTGAAATAATGTGTCTATCTACCTTAATTCATATTAACATCAAGAACTATTTTGAAAGTCGCAAAATATTTCGTAATCATCATCCGCAGTAGAATACCAAAGGAACAAAACACAGGTAGATAATATCAATCACAACCAAGAGACAATCAAAATTAGGACATTTCATATCTCTAAATGTTAGCAGATTATAATATCCAATTCACTGTCGACAAGCAGATTATCGTAACTGCAATTACGACGATCCCAAAATGGCGGCGTAAAAAAGTGGTCAGATTAACATTCCCTTTTTATTCATTTAATACCCAATGACACGCAACCATACTAAGCCATTCTAAAGGTCTTTTGACCAGTAATAAGCTATCGACATGATTTTAATCAACAGTCATCCGTTTTTGAGAAATCGACAACTTAAGAAATAGGGAAGATCGTCGTAACGCCAATGTCGGAGTTTCGTAACTTCGAAAATTATTTAGAAATGATTATCGTAACTCAAAGAAAAATGAATAAAGCCAGTATCATAACTCTCTAACTTACTACAGAAAATATTAGAAAAAGTATCAATAGAAGTATAACACCATTCATTAAAATTTCCTCCGATCCCGTATCTTCATCATTAACGATAGGAACCATTTTGAACTTCTAAAAAGCTTCTAATGTTTACATAAATATGGATGCACTCTATTGATTGGAAGAGTGTAAAGTCCAGTGAGCAATATTTCAGCTATATCATGACCCAAACAAGAAAATCAATTTAAATAATTATAAGTTGGAGGGACAACCGAGGCAAGGAGTTTTGATTGTCATTGGAAAAGGGGAGAAATGGGTAGGGGCAGTAAATTTAGCCTTCTATACGACCACCAGTGATTCTGCTGTATGCACTGTATGTAGGCTGCTATTTTTTATACTAAAATGACTTAGGACTATGTTTGATAGGTAATACGTTTCGTATTCGACGGAAACGCTACCTTTAAATCTCGCTTTCGCGACTTCTTGTAGCAAAAATTTCCAGTTCAAAATTTTGATTATTTCTGTGTAGCACTGAGATGTAGCAACTATTTCTGAGATATTTATTTTTGATAACTGGCCATGGTCGTCCTATATTGAGACTATGTAAAATGAAATATTGGTAAACGAAATCCTGTTATCAGTAAGACAAAAATTGGCTTTCACTGGACAAAGACATATAATATAATATTCTAGATAAAAGTAGGTGTGAATCATTAATTTATTTTTTATGAATTTTAATTGATTTCTATACGAGAAGAAGTACGGAAATATTTTCCCCGCCTTTTTTAGCTCCTTTTTTAAGCTGTTTTTCATTAACATTTCAAAAGCATTTTCAATTATATTTTATTATAATTTAGTAGTAATTGCTCATAGAAACACGAAAATCATTGTTTTTTTTTGGAACAGCAATACTGGCATTTTGATATCAGGATGACCAGGTATTGTCATATTACATTCACTTTTATAGAAAAAACCTTTAGATTTAGCTATTGTTCAATTTAAAAAAGGGCATAGAAACCAACCCTTGATAGAATTTTATGTATAAATTACTTAATACCGAAGTCGCTGTGAATTTATTTTCTATGTATATATAAATCATCTTTTGAGACAAACATCTACAAAAAATAATGAAAAAGTAAAATTTTTGTTATAGTCATGTGCCGCGTAATCCTGTCTTTCACAAAGAACTGTACTAAATAACAAAATACCGAAGTAACTGTGAATTAAGTTTCTGCATGCGTGTCAGAGGTTAATGGCAGAATGATAGGAAATAACTTTAATCGTAAGGAATCTTAGCACTCTGCAACATCCGCATATTGGACGGTTTTATAATATCTGCGCTCTCATCTTGCATTTTTGCAGTCTGCGCCTCGAAGTAAATTGCAAATGGAAGGGTTCATACTCCAAATGGCAGGACTTGTTTTTCAACAGACTATCGGAATTCCTGTAGACACAAACTGTGCGCCTCCCCTAGCCGATCTGTTTCTTCACTCTTATGAAGCTGAATTCAAGGGCTTCTTCAAAATAAAGATAAAAAACTGGCACAATCCTCCAATTTTAGCTTCCGTTATATAGATGATATTTTGTCGCTAAACAACCCTCGCTTTGGTGATTTTCTTCATTTGATCTATCCAAAAGAGCCCGAAATTAAGGATACCACAGACACTTCTACATCAGCCTCGTTCCTTGACCTTCACCTTGAAATTGACAACAGAGGGAGATATCAAACTAAGCTGTAGTACGACAAACGCGGTGACTTCACCTTTCCAATAGTAAACTTCCATTTTCTTTGTAGCAACATCACAACAGCGTCGGCATATGGAGTTTACATCTCCCAGCTCATTCGCTATT
>MJUU01024201.1:0-42023 GCA_002080025.1 Modiolus philippinarum
TTTTTCATTATTGCTGGCAATTCATTGGTCATTTCTACCACATAACAGTACTGAATTTGGCCTCCTTTTTGAAACTTTTTGGTAATTAGTATTTCTCTTTTGCCGTATTTGGATTATGGCTTTCCATATTGTTTGATTTTAATGCTGCTATTGAGAGGCTTTCCTTGAAACACGTGTACAGCATAACGAAATTTACTGTTTTCTATGTTACTTTGGTATTTATTGTTTTTTTAAAGCATTTTTGAAAAGCGTTGTATTTAGCTTTGTAAATATTATAGATATTAAGCAAAAAGGTTTGTATTTACAATATAATGCACATATAAACAGTACTATTACCTGTTGATGTCACAGAGATTCCTACGTCTTCAAGATGTTCTAGAAAATAAATGCAACTTGTGTTAACAATACATAAGAACAATGGATTCCTGTTATCTTATTGATAATGTACACAAAATATGAACAAAATTCTGCACGCAGTTTGAATCCTCAATTTTAGAACGTAAAATTAACTGTGTGCAAAGTTCGAAACTATTTAATTCAGCCATTCAAAATAATCGCTTTGACAAAAATCATCGCAAGAAGACGAAAAAGAATATAGAAAAGGAAACGTAGAATAACAACATGTCATCCCGAATCCATCGGGTTAACAAAATACCGAAGTTACTGGGGTGACATTATAATTATAAGAAACATAAAATAACAACATGTCACCCCGACTTCATCCGGATAACAAAATACCGATGTTACTGGGGTGACATAATAATCATAAGAAACATAAAATAACAACATTTCTGTCACCCCGACGTTGTAGAAGGTGCTATTCACGGCTTGTGTTGTATGAAATGAACATTTTAGATCCAATATGGAATGAAATACATCTGTTCTAGACAATGTATTGTTTCGCTTGCAGACATTAAAAAACGGCATAACTGTAGTAAAGAACAAACCAATCAATTTAGAAAAAACTGTAAGTAGCAATCTTTAATTGCACATAGACGAAGGCGACGGAATAATAACAACGTGACCTCGTAAACAAATAAAATACGATTGATCGGGCAAAAAATCTGAAGTTAAATAAATGTTAATGTGAAATGTGGAGATATAGAAAAGAGGTAAAACAATTTGAATAATAATATGACTTTTGATACTTGTTAAATTCAATGGCTCAATTAAACCTTCTAACAAAATCTTTTGACAAAGCATTAACACTTCAGAAATGTGTATAGGTTAAAATAACATCCAAACAGGTGACTAAGAGCCAACCCTTAATTAAGCGTAGGCCGATAACTAAATACTGATGTTAGTTTGAATTTAAATTATGCATATGCGCATTTTGACAACTTATATGAAAAAGGAAATGGGGTAAATGTCAAGGAGACAACATCCCATATCCAGGTTAAAACGACCAAAAACAAAACATCTAGGGGTCACCATATGGTCTTCAACACTGAGAGGAACCTCACACCATATAGTAAGCCCTAAATGGCCCCGAAAAGGTAAAAAAAGTGAATAAATCAATGAAAACAAACCACATCGAATAACCCAAATATCAAGAAACTAAAATTTTATAAGACAAGGACAAGCCAATGACCAACATATTCCTGACTTGGGACAGGCGCAAAAATTGCGGTGGGGTTAAACTCGTTTTCTTCGATCCAAACCCTCCCCCTATGTGTGGTGAATGGCTAAAAATAAATTCACAAAAAGACTCACAGTAAAAATCAAACTAGAAAAAAGTCCAACTTATCAAGACGAGTACCCTTACAATGAAGTACATAAAACATGAAGACAATACATACAGTTACTGTTCGGACAAATGCTAACAGTTACTGACAGCTAGCTAAGGACATAATTTCCGTTGACTATGATATCAAGCCTTCTTACATATGAATTTTCAATTGAAATTCTTGTAAACAGATTTGGTTTAACAACATCATTAATTATGAAAGAAGAACATGATATTGTGCAATGCCAAATACTGCCAATATGAAAAAATGATTGAATTTAGTTATGGTGTAAAGCATTTAGGAGATGATCAATATTTTTGCCAACAAAAACCAGAAGTAAAGATTTAACAACAATGCTGTATTTATATCCTTTATGAATAAGTTTGTTCAACGGATTAATAAGTTTGGAAGGACAATTTTTGAATTTATGCGCTTTGTAAATGATATTTCCATAGAAGTTTGGATGTGAAATGCCCTGATGTGTAAGAGCCCTGCATGTAGAACCACATTTTCTTAATAAGTCAATGTATCTTTAATAAAATTTAGAGAATGTTTTCATCAATTTATGATATCTAAACCCTTGATGCAGAAGTTTTTCAGTGAGACAAAGATTTCGGTCGTTGAAGTCAGAAACATTACTACATACTCGTGCATATAGAACAAGTTGTGAAATGTAGACCCCGTAAGAAGGGGCTAACGGAACATCGCCATCGAGCTAACGGAACATCGCCGTCGAGATGGGGGAAATTGGATATAGTGAATGAGAAATCATCCCTTTTATCATAAACCTTAGTGTTTAACTTTCCTTGATTTATTGATATATCAAGATCAAGAAAAGGAGTATAATCACTGCTGCTATTGGATTTATTTAAAGTAAATTATGTCTGTTCATCGAAGATATAATCTTAACGTTATGCAGAATTTAAAGTCACTGTAACTTCGGTATTTAGTTATTTGTTACCACTGGGTCGATGCCACTGCTGGTGGACTGTTAGTTCCCGAGGGTATTCACCAGCCCAGTAGTCAGTCCTTTAGTCTGACCCGAAAGCCGATTATATTTTGAACATTGCAATATCTAAATTTTAGTAAATTTTGTTCAAAACTAAGGAGTATCTCCCTCATGCAAATCTCTGTCCTTGGCTGATTTTGGCTTTACATTTAAATCATATTGGTTATTTGATCTCTTTAAGTTTTTGAACATTTTTGAGTTAATGATCTTCCAA
Source organism: Modiolus philippinarum (assembly GCA_002080025.1). Taxonomy (NCBI): domain Eukaryota; kingdom Metazoa; phylum Mollusca; class Bivalvia; order Mytilida; family Modiolidae; genus Modiolus; species Modiolus philippinarum. The sequence goes on from MJUU01024201.1 coordinate 2,951, forward strand.
ACGTTTAGATTTTATCTGCGCTGAAGCGACAAAAGTTGTCGAAATGTGCATATACAGAAAATAAATTTACAGTTACGTCGGTATTTAGTTATTTAGTTCTACCATGTCAAGACGTCTATTGAATTTTCGGTTTTTAGAAAATAACAAACTCATTGCACTATTACATGTGAGATGTTAGCAAATTCCCTTGATGGTACAACGATCTCAACGTTCTGAGATGTGATATTAGTCGTACAAGCTGAAACGGGATTCAGCTGACAAGTAAGACACAGCTATTCATAGCACGTTGTTTAATTTATTATTTGGAACATAATAAGAGAATATCTTGTGAGTTGTCCTGTATTTATTTTATTTAAACCGAATTAAAATCAATAGTCAAAAAAATTAACATGTGTAAAAGACATAAAAGAATTAAACTAAACCAAATCGCCGATTTATTTATACAGGGCATTTGTATTCAAGTCAGACATTTGCCATGTATTAATTCCACATGCTAATAACTTTATGTTATATTAAATGGCCAAATCATGTTGTAATTTGAGCCCTCAGTTCGTAAAAGGATCTATTATTGTAACGGAAATGATATAACTGCAACTCAAGCTTCGGTCCATTTTATTTCTCTTGGAAGGATATGTACTTCTCTAACTCTTATGCTGTTCTCGTCAATTTCAAACATGGAAGATCAAAGTGTTTTCCAACGCGTGGGTTACTTGATCTCGCGATTTCATTGAATACTGAAAAGGTCACGAACTTTTCTTCAAATAGCAAAATATACCTTAAATAATTTTATTTAGAGTATAAATCAATGCAAAAAGTATTCGGTGAAAGCATACATTGTTTATATATCTCGAATCACATATGATCGATTTGCTTTTGTTGATTTCCAAGAAATGTAAATTTCATATCCGCTGACGTCGCAGTATTGATTGTAAAGGCCTACGACGGGGTAGAAGTTAAAACACAAAAAATGTCATTAATTCTGGAATTAGAGAAATAAAATCTATCATTTGCAAGCCGTTGATTATCATAGCTCTACTGTCTCAAGAGTTAAGCATAAAATTTCTCGCTAAAGCTCGAACTTTTAAAGTTAAACCTTTTGGACAGTAGAACTATGATAATCAGCGACTTGAAAGGATAGATTCTATACCTAATAAATCTCAATGTTGTTAGGTATGTGTTATATGTTTATTGACATGTTCTCTTGTTAGGTAATAACTATGTGGTATTGTATTTTAAATAAAAAATTAACGTACTTTTTTTATATTGTAAACGGTTAATTATATTGTCACCATAGTGTTATAATTTCTGCTATATATGTTGGAGCGTGTTCTTAAGTTGATTTTTTTTTTTTTTTTTTTTTTTTTTTTTTATTCATAATTATTCGTTGCATTGCTTGTGTTATGTTTTATTGTAAGTGTAAAGAAATTGATAATAGAAAACACTAACAAAGGCTGAAAACTATAATTACATACCACAATCTACTAAGGAACTACAAAGAAAAAAACAAAAATAAGACTAAAGACAAACACAAACAACGATAGGAACTCGGGCGAGCCAGACTTGATACCGGCACTAGCAAAAGCCAGCGGTAGGCTTAAACAGGTAAATGAGTACTAAAACCTCCTTTTTATCTGTCCTGTTTCTCGTTTATAGTTGAATAAACAAACGAATAAATCACAATATTGTTAGACTACTAACTACAAGTACACAATCTTTAGAGAAAGAAAATTGCAATACGTTATTTTGAAAGATGGGTGAAGGGGTGCTCGCCGTTACATTGCTAGCTACCTCAAGGAGCCTAATCTGCTGGTAAAACACTGTCGCACCCTTCAGAACTTCCACAAGGGATCATATATTTTAGTAGACATCAGCAGTATCAGTGACAGGCCATAATATGTAGAATTTTAAGGGCACTAGATCTCAATGCTAATTTAATGGGTGCAAGCAGAGTATTTTGTCGATATACCCTATTACGTAAAGTTACGTTCCAGCCTTTTTAGATCTTTAATCAGTTTCTTGCATTTTTAACCGCAGTGTGCCGTATTGTTTATTTTCTGACGTTAAATTATTATAGTATGCTAAATTGTTTGTGTTATGTGATGTATAACTGTTATATGTAATGTATAACTGTTATTTGTTATAATTAGACAAAAATAAGAAATAATTGTTTGCGCTTGCTGAAATGAAACTGAGTAAATGTATATCACACAAATCAGTTTCATAAACGGGCATGGTAAATGTCAAAAAAACATTGGTTTGAAGTATTTTCTTTTATCTCTTCTTTTAATTATACACTTGATAAAAGCAGTTAATATTCGCTAAATATTTCAGACCTTATGCTTTTGATTAACAAAATACCTATTAATTGAGAGAATATACATACCATATTGACAAATGAAATAATTCATCTTTGACGGCAAAGTACCTTTCCATTTGGTAGATTCAAAATTCAACAAAGCACATTTTATCATTAAACAATACGTCATCAATCTGTTACATTTGCCTTCACCAGGTGCCCAGTTACTGTAAGATATCTCATTGCCTAGTAAAATGAAAAACAAATTTAAATACATTTTAAAATTCTAAAATCCCTCCTTATTTCAAAGTCGAAGCTAAACATATCATACTGCTTAAAAAAACCATTAGAGTTTTTTTTTTTTTTTTAATTACAAAACATCATTACAAGACCTTAAAATTTAAAATTTTCTGAACCCCCTTGACATGACACTGTTCCGCTTCTTCTTTTGTTTACTGTCCCTCTTGACATGTCATTGGTAATCATTGTCTTAAGAACATTTCAAAAGGACTTCCTCGGAAGATGGTCTTATCTGGTCCCAAACGTAAGAACGACAGCGTATTAATTGAATTTTGTATTTCTAGATCGTTATGTAACGAAGACCATCAGGATCAAAATTCTTAATTTATCTTAAATGTCAATTTGTCATTTGTAAAGGCGTATTTCAACTTCCCTATTTCGTAAGTTTTTCATTTGTAATTTGTATGTCAAAGTTTTTTACTTGTAACTGTGTATTTTTACCTTTTTGAATTCTTATATTGGTAATTGTAATTTGCATTATGTCAATTTGAAACTTGTGAAACCGTATTTAAACCTTCTGAATTCGTATATTGTTGATTTTTAATATGACGACAGATGGATTAATGTCAATTTGTAACTTGCAAAAGTCGTACTGCAATCTTTTTAATTCGTATATTATGACATGACAGGTGATTGATTTCTAGGGGATTTTGTGTGTGAACTTATTATCGTCTTCGTCAGTCAGATTGCTGAGGTGTTAGAAGGGAATTTTTGTGTGACGTCAGAAGTTATGTGATTTATGTCAGCTAATCAAAAGAATCAGAATACCCCCTCTCTACTGTACGTATCACTGAGCTCTGAGTCATATACATTTAAGCAGCTAGTAGAAAGACACAACTATGTATTAAGTTTTATAAATTAAATAAGAGAAAATATATTAACTGGTGTAATGCTGTAAAGTATTAAATAATTTTTATAACAAAATATCTATAAATATGTGGTAGGCAGACGGGCGATACTGGCAAACACGAAAAATTAATTTTACCCAGAGCACACTGTGGTGGGTAGGTTAATGTTTAACTCATATCTTTTTATACTCTTCCTATATAATGACGATCTCACTTCAAAAAGCAATTACAAGAATACTAGTAGTTAAAAGATAAAAAACAAATTATTATATAGATAGCGGTGATATATCGAGTTTTCTCAGTTAAATAAATGTCATATTGTCACCGGTGACAATAAAGGATTTCTAGTCACTGGATGACGTCTTAATGAAGCGACGTCACAATGTCTCTTCAATGTCGTCGTCAAGTAAACAACTGGCGTATTGACATGAAAAAAATAATCCGCATCTAAAATCTCGGTTTTTGAGTAGAAAATCTATATAATAAAAAGCATAACTAATTGGCCGTCATGAATATCAATAAAAATGTCACTCGTGTCGATCAACGCAGTGGATTTAACTCGTTGCAGAACAAGTTCTGCAACTCGTTAAATCCTTCTGCGTTGTTCGGCACTCGTGACATTTTTATTGATATTCACGACGGTCAATTAGTTATACTATAATTATCAAAATGTACTAAAAATAACGAGCTTTATGAGAATTCCAAAAAGGAAACATTCTCTAAAATACAACGATTATCTTTTCAAAAAAATTACTGATATTATCAGAAAAAGCAAAAGGTACTCAGAAGGAACATTAAATTTTAGAAAAAAATTTAAATGGATGTTAAAGAACCAATACAAAATTAGTGATGGAATGTAAGTGTAATGCATGTGGCATGAATGTTTGTCAACACTTACTTGGAATAAACACAAACTTTAAGCCCTGAAAAAATGCTAAAAATATTACCAATGTCATAAAGAAGCAACAGAGTACACAGAAGGGACATTGATTTTTAGAAAATATGTTAAATAATGCTTTGAGTCCCGGGAAAATTAAGTGATGAAAGGTACCAGTATGCATGTAGCACGGGTATTTGCAACAATCGATGCCGATATTAACATCACCTCAAGTTTGAAACTGTTTCACCCGTATATGGTCTATTACATGCTTAAAATCGAATCATTTGCAAATCTTAGTTTGAATGATATGTTTTAGAAACTATGATTTGCTGTATAGCTGTTTCTAATATTCAAGGAATCACCGAAATCGTAATTTGAAATTGAATCCACGCTTTCTTGATGACACCAATAATTACCGGTCCGGATACAGAACCGTTCGAGTTCAATATGACAATTTGCATATACGTAACTAATAGTGTGTTATACCTGTAATGTTAAGTCGCTGATTTTACCAATCAACATTTCTCAAATCGGTAAATTTCAAAAGTGGGAACCTAAAAAAAAAACATTTTTTTCAGGGGTCCAAATAAAGACTATTTTGAACAAGTTTGGTTCCATTGGTTAAGTATTTTAACAGGAGAAGATCTTCGAATATGTTTCCCATAGGGTCCAATGTTAAAAACTATGTTCCCCGCAGGCGGCCACATTGGATATAGTGTGAACCTGAAAAACCCCTTTGTTGTTAGGGACCACTCAAGGACTATTGTGGCCAAGTTTGGTACCAATTGGCCACGCAGTTTCAGAGAATAAGATTTTTTAACGTGTTTTCCCTTAGGATGCAAAGTTAGAACTATGTCTCCCGCTGACAGTCATCTTGGATATGACGCTGAAATGAAAAACATTTTCTTGCAAGGGACCACCCAAGGACTATTTTGGCCAAGTTTGGTTTCAGTTGGCCCAGTAGTTTCAGAGAAGATCATTGAACGTGTTTCCAATAGGGTCCAATGTCAAAACTATCATCCCGCTAGTTGCTATCTTGGATATCGCACTGACCTAAAAAACACCTTATTTGCAAGGGACCACCCAAGGACTACTGTGGCCAAGTTTGGTTCCAATTGACCCAGTAGTTTAAGAGGAGAAGATCTTTGAATTACTTTTCCAATAGGGTCAAATGTTAAATCTATTCCCCACTGGCAGCCATTTTTGATAAAGCGCAAACCTGAAAAACACCTTTAAAGCAAGAAACCATCAAAGAACTTTCGTGGCCAAGTTTGGAGAAGATCTTTGGATTTCTTTTCCCATAGAGTCCAATGTTTAACTATGTTCCGATGGCGGCCATCTTTTGATATAGCGCGACCCCCCCCCCCCCCCCNAAAAAAAAAAAAATTTTTGTAAGGAACCATCAAAGGACTATTGTGGCCAATTGGCTTAATAGTTTCAGAGAAGAAGATCTTTGAATGCGTTTTCCCGTAGGGTCCAATGTTAAAACTATGTTTCCCGCTGGCGGCCATCTTGGATATCAAGTGGACCTTTGTAAAGGACCACCAAAGGATTATTGTGGGAAAGTTTGGTGCAAGGGCCCGGTAGTTTCAGAGGCGAAGGTGTTTTCCTATAGAGTCCAATGTTAAAACTATGTTTCCCCATAGGGTCCAATGTTAAAACTATGTTTCCCGCTTGCAGCCATCTTGGATATCGAGCAGACCTGAGAAACATCTTTTTTGTTAGGGACCATCAAAGGACTATTGTGGCCAGGTTTCGTGCCAATTTGCTCAGTAGTTTCAGAGAAGAAGATTTTTGAATGTGTTTTCCCATAGGGTCCAATATTAAAACTATGTTTCCCGCTGGTGGCCATCTTGAATATCGTGCAGACCTGAAAATCATCTTTTTTGTAAGGGACCACCAAAAGACTATTGTAGCCAAGTTTGGTGCCAGTTGGCTCTGTATTTTAAGAGAAGAAGATCTTTGAATGTCTTTTCCCATAGGGTCCAATGTTAAAATTATGTTTCTCGCTGGCGGCCATTATGGATATCGAACGGAACTGAGAAATACCTTTTTGTAGGGGACCACCGAAGGACTATGTGGCAAAGTTATGTGCCAATTGGCTCAATAGTTTTAGAGGAGAAGATCTTTGAATGAAAAGTTTTCGCCGGACGGACGGACGATCGAACGGAAGACGGACGGACGGACGGACGCCGAACGCAAAGTGATGGCGACAGCTCACCCTGGCATTAGCCAGGTGAGCTAAAAATGGACAGCGGTTCCCGCTTATAAACATATTCAATACATATGGCTTTAATCAAAAATATTCGTTTGGGAGACTTTAAAATGAGTACAAACAATAAATGTGATCAAAGCTATAACAAACACGTACAATGTAGCCACTGGTCATCAGAACATTAACACTTATGGGAAATCACATTTTGGTCACCTGCTTTCAGGTGATTACATGCTTCATGTAATGACAAAATTAGGAATTACAATAAACCCGGGAAGAAAAATTAAACAAAGTATATAATGCTACACAAGAACTACAAATGTTTTCGGGGAATGACAACAAGTCAGCTAGAGGGCAGTAAGAAAATTGTGAATAAAAAAACACACAATCTAGATATAAATTTATTTACCTTTTGGACCATACCAAGGACCGCTTCCCACTTCTTTTACTGCACCAATGTATGCAAACTTCCAGTCCCATCTTAGATCAGTTTTCACACTGTGTATCAAGAAGTCTTGTGTTTCTTTATCAACAATGTCAACTAAAACGCCGTGTCTATCACGACAGTATCTGTTTGCTTTGTAATATTCTTGTCTCTTATCCACGAATTCGTATCCATTCCCATTATATTCTCTGACACCATCTTCTGCAGTCACAAATATCAAGAAAGCTCCTACTGCAATATCAAATTAACGAATAAAGGGATATGGAGTAAATGTACATGTGACAAAATCCCTATAAATACGTGGTAAGATTAAGCAAATGGAACAACGCTTTGATTGTTGTTCTTCATGTTGAAGTATATAAATAATTAAGAAATTTAAAATTTGTAATTTGATTTAATTCTTGTAAATTTAATTTCTGCTTTCATCAAGATACTTATTTTATTTTAGAAAAAATCTTATCAAGAATCCCATTTAGTCAAAAGAGAGATAATTGCATTTTCATTTCTAGCACCACTGTATATTTAAACAAATTAAATTCGATAAAGAACGGCTGCAAGTTGACAGGTAAAATATTGAAATATATATGCAAAATAATAAAAAAAACAGCTTACATATGCAGAAAAAAAATCAAAGGAGGGTTTAGATAAATCAACGATTAGAATTGTCAAAAAGGTAGAAATTGTCCAAAATGATCAAACTTATTAACAGCAAAGGTAAAGCAATTAACTAAATGCCAAACTTGCTGTAAATTGGATTACTTCATATGCTTATTTTGACAACTAATGTCTCTTCGGTGCAGGTAAAATCTGACTATTTGGAAGATAATGATCTAAGATGTTTAAAAACTTAGAGAGAGAGAGAGCAAATAACCAATATAATCTAAATGGAAAACCAAAGTCACCTGAAATCAGAGCATTGCATGAAGAAGATACTCATTAGCTCTCAACAAATTTACACAATGTTTAGGTATTGCAAGTTTCCAAATAAAATTAGCTTTCGGGCCAGTACGGAAGTAATGACTACCGCGCTGGTGAATACTAGTAGTATATAACAAATAAATGCGTAGGTTTTGCAAAAAACGTGTAGGTTTTGCTCACGTTTTTTTCTCCAACACTTAAGACTCTGCTTTAAGCACTCCAGAAGTATATAACAAAAAAAATGTGTACGTTTTGCTCACATTTTTTTCCTCCAACACTTAAGACTCTGTTTTAAGCACTCCCATCAAATATACCTAAAACAACACCATGGTTTTTATTCACCTCATTAACAGCAGCAAAAATTTTAAACCACAGCACTACAAGAAAATAAAAAATAATTTAGGTTATAAAAATGACAACGATTCCTATATAATTCCCGGAAAAGTCTAATACGAACAATTTTAAAACAATACAAGGAGTAAAAAATATGGCAAGTGATTTTTCCGTTTACTCATTGTTGGGCCGAGTGGATCTGGTAAAACAAATTTGCTAATGCACCTTTTATTGAAACCCTTATTGCATTACGATAAAATTATTCTTTACGCAAAGAATTTGGAGCAGCATTTCTACAAGGAACTAATTCGAAGATTCGAGAAAATAGCAGAAAACTTAGGAGTGGATATAGAAGACTTGGTGCAACTATGTAATGATAAAGTTGAAGACATCGATGAACTATCAGATTCTGATGACAAACAAAAAATCGTAATTTTTGACGACTATATTTGTTCACAACAAGACCAATCTTCTATTGTGAAATACTTTCTAGGTGGAAGGCACAAGAAAATGAGTGTAATTTATTTGAGCCAGTCATATTTTCGGATACCCAACGACTGTCGTCTGAATTGTAATTTCTACGTAGTGTATAATTTTCCGAGTAAAAAGGAGAGAGAACTTATATCTTCAGAACTTCAGGTCTCAAAAAATACGCTAATTGAAATAACCAAAAATAAATATTATTTTCTGTATTTTAACTTGGCAGACAAAAAAATATTTCATTGTTTTGATCAGGAAATACAAAATACGTTTTCTTAACTTATTAAAATCTATTTTACAAATTACTTTTAATGACAAAAAATATTTCATATACAAAATACGTTTTCTTAACTTATTAAAATCTATTATACAAATTACTTTTAATCTCCTTTTTGTACCCCTAATAGGCAATCGATACGCCGCAGTGGAATTTCGCAATGCAACAAAAATCAATGCGATGTCAACCTGTTGCCAAGTCCATTTCATAACTACAACGTTCATCGTTAGCTAAACAACGAGGTAAGTTATATCTCATATATTTTTTTTTGTATTTGTGTTTACCATTAAGCGGTATAATTTGTTTTTAATATAATGAATAGTCAATTCCATGAACTAAATTTTTACGTTATGTTATTTTATGTTTGTCACATGAACAAAACAGAATTTGCTGAGATAAAAACAGCACTTGGTCAAATGGACAGATTGTTATGACCAACGTTCACACGATTTCGAACAAGCCGAAATTACCAGAGGAAAAAATAATAAAGGATAGTTACAATACGAACAGTGATATTATAAATCAGGATATAAAAACAGCAACCGGGAAGAATATTCTAGACTAATCACGCCAAGGAAGGATATGTGCGCAGGTTATTCAGTTTTCAGACCATGCTGGACTAACCTTTCCTCGGAGTTAACTTGTGGAGGAATTTGTGCGCGTTCTTTCAGGGAGTTATAATAATGATTTATTATTTTTCTGCTTTGTAAATTTTATCTTACGTCATGGATTTATGTTGACTGTCTATCATATGGTAGACATTGTGTATACGTTATGTGGACTGTCTACCATATGATAGACATAGCACATAAACCTCTGACGTCACAGGTTTATGTGGACTGTCTATCATATGGTAGGCAGAGCACATAAACCTCTAACGTATATACACGTCACAGGTTTATGTGGACTGTCTATCATATGGTAGACAGAGCACATAAACCTCTAACGTATACACGCGTCATGGATTTATGTGGACTGTCTATCATATGGTAGACGGTATCTTCCTATAGGAACATATTTATTCTTCTCAAAGAAAATTCTTCCCTTGTATTCGTTTTAATTATCTTGGCATCCTTTTTGTAGTCGTTAGCCATATCACCCAAGTTATTCCCATTATAATTAGGTATTAGTTTTGCTTGTTCACCGGGCACGTGAAGGCTATCGGTGTCAGTATAATAAAAATCAGAATCTATTTCGGACTTCGGGTTCAAGGTCGTCATATAATCGTACATGATCTTGTGACTATAAGCCAGAACAAAAGCACCAAAATGTGACGGCTTACTGATCTTATCAACCGAGTCAATCTCGGACCTCAAGTTACCGGACACATACCAAGTATTTGAAATTAGTTCCAGATCGGTGACCATATATTTGTGGTGGAACTCCCAGTATTCATTATTGTCCCTTATAGTCTGAGTGTGATTGAATATCGGTCTTTGGATCATCTTCCCGTATAACCCATTCATCAGGAGCTTTGCTAGTGTATACTGAACACTTCCTTTTGGCTACTTTTCTTGGTTTTGAAGAAGTTTTGTATATAATCATAAAACACCTTACTAGTCTTTTCCCAATAATATCCCTCGATAATCTCGACTTTATAGCCGTATTTAATCATTTGGTCTATATCGACTGAAGTATACCAATCCTCCGAGTCCTCCAAACCCACTTAGTTGCCCCTTTTTCGTCCTTTCTTGCTACTACTGGATGAAGCAGTTTCTTATTTGCAATATACCGAACTTTATATATACCCATTTTACCCTTCATCTCGTTGCCACTAGTATATTTTCGTTGTCCCACCGGATATTCGTGCAGCATACTAGTGGGATTAAGGGAGACGACGTCCACATTCAACAGGAAATCAGTCACATCATCGTACTTTATTTTTTCTTTTAGTACTTCCTTATACTGATCAGATTCAAACTCAGTCTTGCTCTTACAGCACCGACCACCATAAATACTCTTCCTGATATTTTTCTCCATTTCTGTCGAATCAGACAAGTAAACCATAACTCCTTTTGGTATATAATCTCTCCAAATATCAAACCCCAGAGAACTAGTCGAAATAAAATTTGTAATATCCCTACCAAAATCTTTGTAACACTGGTTATTTAACTTGCCGAACAACTCTTGTAGACCAAGTACGTCGGACTGGAGGTACAAAAGGCACTCCTTTCTCATTTCATCCCCCATATCTTCCCATCTACAAGCCTTACTGTGATCAAATTCTCCCTTTTGTACTTTACACCCAAAATCGGACAGTTCCTGACTCAAAGAACTACCTATGTGTTTCATCAGATCGAAACATCGGAATGTACCTTTTTCTAACCCAATAATACTCCCATTATTCATAATAAATTTTTCCGGAGCTAACCCCATTTTATTCATACTCTTAATCAAGAAGTAGTGATCGAAGTTACTTGTGATAACTCCCGTTATAAGCATTAATAACGAGCTCACTAGTTTTACTCATCACATATCGTACAAAATTGTCGACGCAATCATCACCACCGTAGTAACAGAAAACTCCGTCTTTTTCCACAAATCCTAGGATGTACGGGGTATGAACCTCGTGACTGTCGACAATTTTCGTATAAGTCTCTATATCGTAGTGAATTACGTCGGGGTTTAGCCCTTTATTCTTCATTGTCCTCCGGATCAAATACCTACCCGTTTTCTGTATTACTGCCTGATAATAACCAGATTTGTTATCGTTGCACTTGTGCTTTTTCTTATATCGAGTACCGCAACGAGAGCAAACAACCGAGCAAGTATATGCTTTTCCCCAAAATACGTATCGCCACAAGATCCACACTTCTTCTTTTCTTGCTCGATAATAAGACTGTAATGACCCCTGGCTAGTTCTACGTTGGTGAGGTGCTCTTTGTTATGGTGCTCTTTTGTCTCTTCACAGAATAAACCGACAGGTATCTGGTACCTTTTTATTATGTCCCACGCTACTGGGAACGGGATCGGCGTTTTAGGGGCCAAACCATATCCCCTTCGTATCTCATCACAGAAAGTGATTGTAGGATTAAAATCTGGTTTTATGTTTTGCAAGCACCGGAAAAAACAGTTATTATTGGTCGATAATGGGCGTTTCCTTTTAACCCCATCTACTATAGTCTCCGAATAATCCCTAATCTAGCATCCACCACTGGGTGGTCTCACCACTTTTATTTAAATTCCTATGATTTCGTGTACATAATCCTCATTTGGAGGCAGAGAAAGGTTTACGTACTGCTGATAAAGTGCGACAAAATCACCAAACTCCCTTATAAGAAACGAGTTCATACTCTTGGTGGTATTATATTTGTAACTTGGTGTGCTACCAGTATAGACAAATTTTACTAGTACGTCAGTGCCATCAGTAAACCCGTCTGAAACGGCGTGATCTAGTCTTTCTTTTATTAACCTCGATATCACACCTACCTCATCACTAGTTAATGCCCCATCCTCTTCTAAGGGGTAACTAATAGTGTAGGTTGTAATTCCATTCTTTTCGTTATAATTCATATTTGTAACTTTTGAATGATTTTTTTTATTCTACAAATCGCTTCCGATGAGCCGCAGAGTTAATATGGTACTTTTTGGCGAAATACAAAGGAGTTTGTTACATAATTCACAGTAAAATTTGTGGGAGGCGTAATATTTCTTTTGATGTTCATTGTGGGCTTGTTTTCTTTCGATATCTGTCTCATAAAGTATTCTTCTTCCCATTTTTATCGTAAAATTTTAATCTACAATAAGCGATTAATTCTTTTTTGAATCCGGTTGCTCCCCTTGCCCAATATTTTACCAATTTTTGATGCGACACTTTCGTCGGCATACTTTTTTATTTCTTTAATCAATGCACCTGGTTTTGCAACTGGTGTTTTCGTTGGTGCTATTTTGTCTGCTATGTACTCTCCCACTTTTTCACCAAGTTTTTTACTCCCAGTATCTTATGCTGCAATGGCAGATTTCTTTATTGTCTCTTTTGCGAGTTGCTTTGCAGCAGTACTAAATAGACCACCACCTATTTGTTCTCTCGTTACCGGGTCAACAAAAACATATATTCCTAACTCCTTACTATATACTTTTCTCATTTTTTCTGACCGTTTATATTTCTCTCAGAATAAAAGTAAAACTGGTGTCAACACCATTCAGGTCTATATTTCTGCCGTCTGCGTCGATCACCCAAACACAAATCGAGTCAATCCTTGTCTTATTCACTCCCGAATATCCTATGTGGTACGGTGTTCTCTCGAACGGGTTATTACGAGTTAGATTTGCAGTACTAAAGACGTAGATTACGTCACCCGACTTACCGTCTACAACGGAACTAGTGATCGAATCGCAATGAATATAAATTCTATCTATCCCGTTAGTGATATTGGGTAATTTTTTTCCGTATTGCGTCTCCTTTACTATTTTTTGTCGAACCCGACTAACTCGGCAAAGTTCCCATCTCTCAAGTCTAGTTGTGTATTTTCCTGTAGTGTGATTAGCACCTTAAAGCTCGTCAGATCAAAGTCCAGCTTAATTGGACTGTCTTCGACTTTGTCGTTTACCGATAGAAATTCCACTATATAAGAGGACATGTCCCCGCAGCTGTAGTTACCATCGGCAAACGACAATTCCTTGAATGTACTCCCAGAATCAAGACTTTACTTTATTTTTTTGTTACCATAGAACTCAGAAATATTATACCAACTCTAAGTCATACTATTTATTTGAGATAGGCCGAAGGCATTCTGCCTATTCTTATCTAGTGCCAAGGGTTCTTCGAACTGGGTCACAAAATCAGAAGGGGTGTTTTTCCCTTTTCTTGCCGCATAACTATAAAGTGTTATCTTTTGATCCATTTTTTATCACTCAAAATATTTTCTATAAATCCCTTCATGCTGATCTTACGTTATATCCCCATTCTCCAGAATGGACATTCCTTCGTTTACTAGTTCGTCACTGGTATTGCCAGACTCGATACCAGCAATCAGAAGCTCTAGCCGATCTACAAGACTATCGGGGTTACCACACAAAATAGTCTTGTATTTGCTACTTGTCTTTACCAGAGGGTGTGATGAAAGAGTGACTAGTTTTCTAAATATCCGCTTTGCAGAATCAGAATACGCTTTTTTGGGATTGTACCTCTTTGTCACTAGGTCGACGAAGTCGTCGTCCACCCTTTTGTCTACTACTTGTTGTCCTTTATTGTCTAGTCCGTACAACCTATTATATTCGAGAAGCTGTTCCAAATCCAGCAGTAGATCAGGAAAGGAGCCGGTATTGTCTATTTTGTACGACCCTTTGGATGCCAGTCCTTTCCCAATTTTCCCCTGCAATTTCTGGTAATACTTTTTATTTTTGTCCTGGAGATATTTGATATCTCGTGGAAATTGCGGCCCGGATTTCATTTTTCCCAGCGGCACATTCATACCCTTTGCCCTACTGATCTTGTCTTTGTTATCCAGGTAATCTTTATTTTCTAGTTGTTCCTGGGCATCATACTTACTGATATTCACCCCACCTGCTTCCATTTCGACTATCTTCGGTTCCTCTGGTTCCTCCTGTTCCTCTATCTGGTTCAAAGAATTCCTTGAGTCTTCCAGACCGTACACTTTTTCTTATTTTTTCTTCTTCCTTCTTCATTTTGAAGTCCTGTACCGCTTTCTCTGCTTTTGACTTCTTTTGAGCTAGATCCTTTAGTTCGTCCAACATTTTTTCTTCCTTTTATAAAAGATAAGTAATAAAAAAGGGTATATTTAATGAAATATCTCAGACGGTGTCAGGAGGTCCGGTAGGACAAACGGAGACTAATTTTGATGTAGTGCTAAGTAAGTATGCGAGCAAGACTCAGTTAGAAAGAGTGAGTAGAGAGTGTTTCCTTAAAGGACAAGATTTGGATATGGGTGGGCACAAAATCATAGGTCTTTCACCCGGTTCCGGCAATTTAGGGGACTCGAGACCGACTTAGATGACCCAGCCTGTGCGGTAAACAAGAAGTCGCTGCAGCAGAAAATAGACACACAGAAACGGAACTTTGCAGCGGAGCTAATTAAATTGGAAAACGTCTTGGCTAATAAGGCTTTTGTTGCTGCAAGTGAACGAGAACTAAGAAAAGACTTGCACAGACAGTTTCTAAGACCAATTTACCTATCACAACTTGAGAAAAAAATAAGTGCAATACCAAATCCTGTTTATACTAAGACTGAGGTAGACGCCAAATTTGATGCACTAGCCGAATATTAGGGTTATACAAAAAGTGAAATAGATACTAAAATTCAGGATAACAAGAGAGGATTAAGGAGATTTTTCGATAAAACAGGAAAAAGGAGTACGAGAAAAAGAAAGCTGCATCATTTCTTGCAAGAGTGAAACCCGGATATTATGATTTGTCTACGAATGTAAAAGTCAAGTGGTTATCGGACGAATCATATAACAACGGTGATATAGAGGAGGATCTCGACAGCTGGAAACTAACCCTAAACCCGACGGATGAAACTCTTTATTTGTTTGGTGCGCATCTAATATTTGAGGCGCCAGAAGAGCGCGTATCTGCTAACCAAATTAAGATCATGTTGAAAATAGATCAATTGAGCGCATCAAAGGAAATATCTTTCACAAGAGTAAGAACAGATAATAAGGACGAGATAACACTTTTTCATATCGAGAAAATAAGAAATAGCGCTACTTGTTCACTTCTTTTTAACCATGATATTTACGGGGGAGTCTATCCATCAGTTATGAAATTAAGCGGGAAGAGTAGGATTGCGGTGGTCGAATTACAGAAACCCACTCATTCGTTGTTCCGATTCCTACAGAGTATTGGGAAAGATATTCAATATTCTATCCGTGATTACGGTTCTGAAGTAGATTTCTCAGAAAAATTGCCGGTATTAACCAGGATTATACCATCAGCGAAACTACTGAATACAGAATAATTAGTGAGCGTGACGTTATAGGTCTATTTCAAAAAAAGATAATCGCCAATATCGACATTGAACTAAATGGTAAAGCGTGTTTCATAGAGTGTCATACTTGGAATGATTTTGGAAGTGAAATTCGTCGGTCTGCAACGCACGTAAATTACCCAGGACAATGGAAAAAAGAGTATTCCGTTGATCTTTCTAATAGGGCTCAAGAAGTTAAGTTTCAAATGGGTTATATTGCTAAATATGTGAGGATTAGTATAAGAGGAGAAACAGGTTATCGGGTAAGAAAATTTAGTCTAATCCTGGAGGAACAATACCAACATGTATATCGAAGTCCTCCGGTTAACACAACACCATACACTTTTAGTTACTCTCTGGGCGGTCTATTCGGTATGTCTACGTACCCTATTGCTCCTCGTGTAACTCCGATACCGATCGGGCTTCCAGACAACAACTTGACTATTGATAAACCATTTGAAATCAAAGGGAAGATCTTACACTCACACGGGAATGGGTTTCAGCAGTGGATAAAATTCAAGGATAAGTGTACACCCACATTTACTGTCCGTTTGTGCATTGGGTGTATGAGACAAGATACTCCTCCGTACATCTCATGTTACAAAAAAGGGATGACACCAATAGCTAGCACCGAAATTCTAGAGACCAGGAAATCCATCGGTTGGTTATAATCAATTTGAGATAAAAATGAGTCAGACGTTTGAAAAGAACGACGAAATATTCATTGGAGTTATAGCTCCAACCGGAATTGTTTGGCTACTTTCTCCAATGACCTCACTAAATGTCATTGAAGTCGAAATTAAGTTTTAGTGTAATTTATATGATAAAAATCAGTTAAAAAAGATGAATAGGGATAAATCAGTGATATCTTTAGGAGAACTGCCAAGCGGAGTTTTCGATATACTTGATCTTCAAGAGGAAGAGAAGATCGTACATTTGTACGATCCTCTTAGAGGAATAAACTTAAGATTTACTGGAATTACTAAAGACTCGAGAAGTAGAAGTATTCGCTCGGTGGAAAGATAACTAGTTCCTTTCTTAGAGACTGCAAGTCCGACATCGGAATCCAGGAGTTAAAGTCGTTTGAATACCCTTTCCATTTAACAAATACTCTTTATTTTTGTGATCCCGTCTGATAATCTTTTCTATTCTGTATGACTCTTGGTCTGTCTTCTGGAGTTCTTGTTCGTAGAAGCTTCCTTCTATTAGCTGGTTATTCAAGTCCGTGATCTTGTAAGTTATTGGTTCTGTGTACTGGATCGTCGAAATAGTAAATACCGCTTCGGTCCAGTTGGGTCTATAACCCTTTTCAAACGTGCCTTTCTTTTTAGATATTCTGACCTTGTCGTCTAGTTTGAATTTTGGGGTCTTTCGACTCTTAGTTTCCTTCGTTTTTGAGTAAAAGGAGGATTTGCTTGCTTCTACTGGTTTCATTTTGATTGACGAGTGCTTCGTGTTATTGTACTGCTCTAAAAATTGTGGAAGTACTGAGTTATAATTGTAGGTGTTATTGGCGGAAAAGTAGCGAAACATCTTACCTTTGAGTGTGCGATTGAAGCGCTCTATTACTACAGCCTTTCCCTGATTGAAAGTGTGGTACATTCTTATTTTGTAGTTTTCTAGGAGTTTCTTAAACTTCTGGTTGTAAAACTCTGATCCCTGATCTGTAATTCTGTAATTCTGTAATTCTGGAGTTCTTCCCTCTTTTAGTATGCTCTCGAATCCAATAGTCACTTCTTGTCCTGTCTTTGATTTTAGTGGAACGCTCCAAGCGTATTTGCTGAATACGTCAATCACATTTAGTAAGTATTTGTACCCCTTTTTATCTCTGAAATAAGCCTGCATGTCTACGAGATCTGCACTCCAGGTGTCATCGACATGTGATACTCTTACTTGTCTGAGAGGAAACTTTCTTTTTGCTTGTTTATGTAGTTCTTCTGCTAGTTTGTCTGTCCACTTTATTTTCTCCTTTTTTTTACACCGAGTCCCAGCTTGCTTTTTGCTCCTATTACACCCTGAACTATCTTTTTGTTTACAGCTTCACCGACTGATGATGGTTTTACTTGTTTTAGGTCAGACATCATCTTCTTGTCGCATTTCCGTTTGTCGTGCTGTGCATCATAACAAAGATAATGACTCCTACAAACCCTATCTAATTTGTCCTTGGTAGGTGAGTCCATTGTGTTGTAAGGCCCACAGTAATTCGTTCATGTGAGAGTAATTCCGCCCTTTGGGACTATGGGTTTGATGGCCTTGTGTATGTCAAGTTTACCTCCGGCGGTGCCACGCACAAACTTGGTTTTCGTGATTTTGCAGCTGGCCCACGTGCTGTATTCTATGAACTTACCGTTGGATAATTGTACGACTCTTGGAGAAAGAGACTTTGGACTTTTTCTCTTTTACGCAGTAGCTCCTCATTTTTTGAAGTACTCTTTTAGTAATATTTCATTTTTTATTGTATCCGTCGGACCTAGGTCTTTGTTTATTATATCGTAGATGTCTTTCTCTTGTGCTTCTCGTAGAAAGAATAGACAGAAGTAGCCACATAGAACACTTAGTTTGTGTTAGTACTGGATTGTGTTACGTCTGTATTTACCCTTTATATAGTCAATAAATTCTTGTGGTGGTGAAAGACCATAACTATCAAAGTAAATATTCCTCTTATTACGAAAGTCCCAACACACCCAATGAGTCACTTCCCCACTTTTAGCGTCCAAATTAAGAAGACCACACTCATTCTTGTTTGGTCTGATTGGTAGATTGTCCCTACTATAAACCCCTCTGAAAGAGGTAATACATAGTTTATGAACCCAGTCTAAAATATCAAAGTAAGTTAGCGGATCAAGCGTCTTTTTTTGCATGACGTAGGGTCTGGGTACGCTGTCTACTTGTAGTCCTCTACCAGATGGGCGTTCAACTTGTAGTCCTTTCCCCATTAGGCCGGCCAGCAATGGCACTGCAAAACTGGCTAACATACCAAGGAATCCACCGGTCTGTTGTCTTTTTGTAATTCTAAGGCCAGTACCTGTTTTTGTTTGAGTGCTGACTGCAATTGCTCTTTCTTTGTTTTTGTTAGGTGGTCAACGTAGGGTTTTTGTAAGAGGGTGGTGATTTTGTTGTGTGGTACGTCTGCTGTTACCCCACTACCAAGCACCTTTTTCACCCCAGTTTCAGCTAAAGCGGAGGCCGCTCCGATGCCAAGGGCAGGTAATAGTTTGGATGCCACTGTCTTTATGACCGGAAGTGCAAGTTTAGCGAGTGCTCCAAGAAAACCTCCATTATGTGATTGTTTTGTCATTTGTGTCTCTGAAATTCTTATGTGAACCCCAGTACCAGAGGCCTTTGCTTTCTGTATTTTTTTCATTTGTGTTTGTGTTAGCGCCATAGGAAAGTCCCCTGTTAATTGGTTGTTTGTTAGTCTTAATGTTAGAGAAGATATGTTTTTGTATGCTTTAGCTAAATTCTTTATCTGACCTTCGGATAAATCAAGACTATAGTTAACGTATTTACTCATTTTTTAATACCTTAGATAATATCTATATCATTTCCAATTGTGTCCAAAATTATAACTTCTTCGTTCAGTACAAGGGCAAAAATTCGGTAGGGAGCAGCTGGGGGAATGTTCAGTCTGTAATGCAGCGTCAGGGATGTGTTCTCCATACTCACCGATTCTTCTGCGTAAGTCAAATCAAAATAGATTAGTCCGTATAGGGAGCCAAAGTTGATAAGGGTAAGCATGTTCCCGTTGTCATAGTCGTTGCTTGCATTGGGTTTAAAATTACAGCCATCTCTGAAGATTCTGCTTATTTGAGTCAAGCTATATCCCGTTTCCGGGTAAAAGATACCAGAACCAATTTCTAATCTGGCTGTCAGGAGGGTACAACTTGATAAAAAAATACCCATTGTACCAGTCATAAAACGAAGCCCTGTCGTCACTCTTGTTTATTGAGAGTCACTCTTGTTTATTGAGATTTCACACTGTTAGTGCTTTAGTTTTTTGTGTTGTATATGTAACATTCGTGTGTTTTGTGGGCATGTGGTGTCTTTGGTCTTCCGTTTTTTTTTTTTTTTTTGGTGTTCTTGCTTTTGTCTTGTCTCTGGACTTTGATTTGTGTAATCTTGTGCTTTATTCCTTCGGTATTCTACTGCCGTTGTTTTATGCTAAATTTGTAATCCGTTTTGACTTGTGCTTGTCCATTTGGGGGAGTTCTTATCGGAGTGTCTAGTAAAAAGTTACAATACTCAAACCGATCGCAGAACTGTGTTCCTCTAAACATTTTTTCTTACTAGATTATTATTTTCTTTCTTAAATA
This sequence comes from Modiolus philippinarum, assembly GCA_002080025.1. Taxonomy (NCBI): domain Eukaryota; kingdom Metazoa; phylum Mollusca; class Bivalvia; order Mytilida; family Modiolidae; genus Modiolus; species Modiolus philippinarum. The sequence goes on from MJUU01024201.1 coordinate 23,185, forward strand.
AAAATATGGCAGAGTTTAGAAGTCGTGCTTTGGACAGCTTCAAGCAAGATTTGTGTTCGAAAGTCCGGACATGTGAAAAGAAACTAGAAAAAAAACAAACGAACAACCAACATTGAGTCATCTGCGCTTACCATTTGTACTAGTTTAAATGTTATTACAACTGGCTCTGCAGTCGGTATTTCGGCCTCAGGTATTGGCATAATAGCTGGTGCTCCGTTGATTTCGTTGGCTGTGATAAATTCTATTACTATTCTTATTTTAAATGCGTTTTCCAACAGAAAGAAAAAACGACAAAAACAATTGGAGAAAAGACTTGCTTTGGCAAGAGAGTTTAAGTTTAAGATTGCAAACGAAATAAGTCAGGCTTTAAAAGAGGAGAAAATTTCTGGAGAAGAATTTGAAGGTATTTTAAGTATTATGAGTACTTTTTACAAGGAAAAACAAAAAATAGGTGAGATTAAAACTCCGCCGGAAAAAAATGAAGAAAGTTCAAAATTTGTTACTTAAAAGTTTGGTCGAATTTTTGATTTTCTTGTAGTGCTTTCTGCTGCTGTTAATGAGGAAAATAAAAACCATTGTGTTGTTTTAGGTATATTTGATGGGAGTGCTTAAAACAGAGTCTTAAGTGTTGGAGAAAGAAAAATGTGAGCAAAACCTACACATTTTTTGTTATATACTTCTGGAGTGCTTAAAGCAGAGTCTTAAGTGTTGGAGAAAAAAAAAACGTGAGCAAAACCTACACCTTTTTTTCCAAAACCTACGCATTTATTTGTTATATACTACTAATACTCTCGGAACTTAAAGTCCACCAGCAATGACATCGACCCAGTGGAAACAAATAGCTAAATAAAACAAGAGAAACCTTAAATTTGCTTCGTACAAAGACGAGATAGAGCAGATCTACTGAGGTGTAACAACTGTAGTAACCTTGCCTGGGTAAAAAATTGAAGTTGTATGCCTTTAAACATTATCAAAAATTGAACAAAAATGTATCATAAAAATAATTTTAACATCCATTCCAAATTAATGAGTAGTTTCAAAGAAGATGGATTATTTTTATATTTATTTTTTTAGGGGGGGTGGGGACTCTCCTTATTATGCTTCAAAATGGTTACAAGGGTCCAGTGTGTAAAGGTTTGCTCGACAAAATTGTTCAAACACTGGACAATCTATTCTATTATTAACAATTTTTATTCGGATAAAAGGTTACCAACACTAAGTATTTGTTACTCACAAATTAAAAATTCCACAATTTCAACAACAAAGTGGATGCATTTTCTCACATCTTTACAACGTTTGTGATCCACTGAGATTCAACTTTTCATCTCAGCAATGGTTCAAATTGTACACATGTTGGAGGATTATCATATGATTTCGGAACTATGAGTGGGAGAGAGCAAAGCTTGAAAAGTCATCGATATTCAGTTTAAAATTGTGTTTGAAAAATTGTAATTTTCTTCGAAGAAATCAATAGGGAATGATTGGTATTTAGACTTTAAAAAGAGTTTACATCAAACTACATTCAGCACTGAATCGTCTCAACTATCGAACGTGACTTCATCCTACCTAAAATTTAAATATATTCTGATCAAATCTCAAATGAAAGTAATGCATATACAACAGGAGACGATTAAAATGTTGACGCACCCGGTCTCGCTCCTTAAGCCCCAGTCACACTGTCACGTTTTGGCCGCTACGTTTCGCTATGTTTTAAAATGCCACGTATCATGTCATTTTTTTTGTCATAATTTTATGGTCTGTACGTTTCGCTACGTATATATTACGTTTTTCTACGTACTGTTACGTTTCACCACGTTTTATTGGAAATTCAAAGCCTACGTTCTGCTTCGCTTCACTACGTGTTACTACGTATGTACTACGTTTTACTACGATTTACTACGTATTAATACGTTTTGACTACGGTTTAGTACGTTTCGACCACGTTCCGTTACGTTTGATATACGTTTTGATACGTTTATGTTACGTATTAGTACGTTATACTACGTATTAATAAAGATCTGTGAAAAAAGTTCAAGAATGTGCAGAGTCCACACTGATTATTCATCGTGCAAATAGAAACTTATACAAAGGTATATTTAATCATTTTGTTCTATTGTACGAATGACTGTATACAATTTTAATTGATTTTCGAATACCTGGTAAATATAATGATCTATAATGTTGACTCACTCTGTTAATTTGTGAACTTATCTTCAGCTCATAAAAAAATATCTCAAAATTAAGTAAAAATTCCGAAATACTTGGAAATATAATTTGTCGATCGGTAGTAGAACGTAGCAATGCGTATTTAAACGTAACGAAACGTATTAAAGCGTACTGAAACCTTGTAATGCGTAGAATGAAACGTGACTAAGCGTAGAAAAACGTACAGAAACGTAACAGATACGTATCGAAATGTAGCAAGTACGTAGCGAAACGTATAGATTCTAATTATCTACGTTTAGCTACGTAACAGCTACGTTTCTACCACGTTTTTCTATGTTTCCCTACGTTTGTGCTACGTTTCCCTACGATTGTGCTACGTTTTAATTTTTGGCTACGTTTGTATTGTGCAGACCAATACAAACGTAGCTGGCTACGTTTCTATACACGTATTGCTACGCATTGCTACGTTTGGTCTACGTTTTGCTACGGTTTGCTACGTATATTGCCGTTTTGCTACGTTTTGAAAACGTAGCGAAACGTAGGGGTTAAAACGTGACAGTGTGACTGGTGCTTTAGCCTCAGTCCCACTGTCACGTTTTAAGCCTCCGGTTTTACTACGTTTTATTGTCATCTTTTAACGGTCTCTACGTTTTAGTAGGTTTATGCTACGGTTTAGTACGTTTCCCTACGTTTCGCGCGGTTTTTCTACGGGTTACTTGATTTGAATTATCCAGGTGTCACAACGTTTTAGTACGATTCGTCCGGTATAAACTACGTTTTAGTAGGTATTGCTAGGCTTCGTTACGTTTCAACTACGGTCTGCTACGTTAATCGTAGGTTTCAGTATGTTTTTGTACGGTACACTACGTTACTGCTACGTACCACTACGAACCAGGTAGTTGTTAGTGTTAATGTCAGGAATAAACATCATAAAAGTTAAATATTTAAAGAAATAATTCAGTTAGCTTCCATCTCCCACTAGAACAAGAAGCGGGGTCGAGGACGGGCCGTCGTAAAGGGTGATTGGAAGGTGGGGTCGAAAAGTTCAAATTTAGTTAGTCTTGGTAATGGTGTTCTCAAAGTAACGTCACAGAACAAAACCTGACAGTGCAGCGCTGACACCAGACATGAAAAAATATGGTTTGTGTATTCCTGTTCAACCACTATTTTGATGTGTGCTAAAACTTTTCATAAGCTTTACCTTAAAGAAATAGCAAAAAGTAAAACTATGTATTTTTCATCTGTTGTTTTTGAAACATGAATGTTTTGTGTACTCCGAATGTTTTTTTATATTTGACTCTTGGTAATTTATTCAAATTTTCTGCACAACTGAAAAAAAAGAGTTGGATAATCATCACATCATCCTTGAACAAGCTGTATGTATTTCATTGCAGAGGATAAGTTATGTACCTTCTTCCATGCATATCATGAATGTGCAAGATGGAGGCCATTATATGAACAAAGTCTGAGGCTGACGAAGTGATCATTCTCATGATGTGATCTCCCAAAAGTTTTTGGTAGGTAATTGAGAATGACAGACACATTGTTTCAATGGGGAAGAAGATTGTTCTAAATGGTGGGGCAAGTTTCACCGTCTATGCATGGTTAGTTAAAGCCTGATCTGTTATAGCTGGTTATATTTTGTTTTTTTTTACTTGAGATTATGATGATATACCTTGCTGTTCCTAGAAGAATAATGTTTGTCTGACTAGAATGGTAGAAAAACATACGCATACTACATTTAAACGTGGTAATACGTAGCAAAGCGTAGCAAGAAGTATGACTACGTGATGAAACCTAATAAACCGTGCTAAAACGTATAAATGCGTAGACTAAAACCTGACAGAACGTACCCAAACGTAGCGCAACCCAGCATAAACGTAGTAAAACGTATTCACACCTCTATAATACGTTTCACTACGTATCAACTACGTGTTTACTACGCATCAGTACGTTCTTATACGGTTTAGTACGATCTAGTACGTATGTACTACGTATCAATTTTTGGCCACGTTTGTATAGAGTAGACCAATACAAACGGAACTAATAAAAATTGGTCTGTGTATCGTTTATAGCGGTTTTTAACTTCGCATCGCCAATTTTCGCTACGTATATAGCGGGATCACTACGTTTTGAAAACGTAGCAAAACCGGAGGCTTGAAACGTGACAGTGGGACTGGGGCTTAAGGAAGTTCATGAGAACTACCGAAAAGCGGGAAATTTTGGATGTAGTTTTATTTTGGCGTTTTGGTACCTACTTTCAAAGCGCCAAATTTAACACACCTAAATTGATAATGCTCCAAAACTAGAAACTCCAAATGTTGATTAGGAAAGTCGCTTACGATATCAGTAAGTATTTTAAGTACAATTTGGTGATTATCAATATATGTGCAAATCTTATTGAAATTGAAATAAATAATCAACGCAAACCTTAATTTTTCCCGAGAGATAGTTGATTTTCCTTTATTCTCTATCAAAACTGCAATAAAGTTTACACACGAAATGGGTATGAACAGTTTCACGTACATTTTCTCGTCTTTTATCAAATAAAGCACCAAAATAAATCATAGCAGTTTACCAAAGCGCCAAAATTAAACACGCTAAAATAAAACATATACATTTTACCACAAATCCCTACACCAAAACATCCCAATTTACGGTAGTCCATATTACATAACATATTTATAACCCCTCACTTTAGCGGGCGATATATAGTGATCATTGTATTCGTTTGTTCCTCTGCCTGTGTGTTTGCTCGTTATTCTGTCATACACACTTCGTGGCAACAACTCCTCCTCGACCAGTGGGTGAAATTCAATGAAACATTCACAAAATTGCCATTGTGCACTAACTTTTTAAAAATTTGATTTGATTACACTTTTTTTTTAAATATTCGAATCGAATGGGGTCGATGGGTTTACATAAGTTTTTCTAGTTGTATTTGTAAAATTGACTGTTGGACTTGAAATCAGTTGTGTTCTGTAAAATGGACTTTGGAACTTGAATATCATTTGTATCTGTTTATATGGACTGTGGTGTGTTTGTTAAATGGATATGCCTTGGATATCACTTGTATATGTCAAATGGATTGTTGGGCTTCAATATCTGTTGTATCTGTTATATGGACTGTGAAACCTGAATATCAGTTGTGTCTGTTAAGTGGATTATGGGACTTGAATATCAGTTATTTTTGTTAAATGGACTGCGGAACTTAGACATCAGATGTGTTTGTTAATTGGACTGTGAAACTTGGATATCAGTTGTGTCTGTTAAATGGATTGTTGGACTCTAATATCAGTTGTGTCTGTTAAATAGATTGCGGGACTTGGATATCAGTTGTGTCTGTTAAATGGACTGTGGGATTTTAATATCGGTTGTGTCTCTTAAATGGATTTTGGGACTTGAATATCAGTTGTGTCTGGTAAACGGACTGCGGGACTTGAATATATGTTGTGACTGTTTAACTTGAATATCAGTTGTATCTGTTAAATGGACTGTGGGACTTGAATATCAGTTGTGTCTGATAAATGGATTGGACCTGAATATCAGTTGTATATGTTAAATCGACTGTGGAAACTGACTATCAGTTTAGTCTGTAAAATGAACTATGGAACTTGGATATCAGTTGTATCTGTTCAAGGATAATGAGTAGCTATGCTTATGCCTCTCAGTGTTATATTGTCATATTTGTTTTATTTCAACTGCACTTGCCACAATGGCCAATTCATAAACCATTTACAGTTTTAATTATTCTCTTAAAGTATATCTTCTACAAAAGTTGCTTGCAACATAATCATTCATTATTGCAAAGCTGTTCGTTTGTATAGTAAAATATTAGTATAAATACAATTGTTCATTTATTTGTGCATAGCAATACGTTTAAAATGACATTGTACCTATATGTTCATAATATTATACATGTAGTCAGTTCAAGCTACCATATAGGTGAAACATTGATGAAGTTGGCGGTACATCTCAATAAATCACGCAATCAAAAGTATAGTAACCTTAGTATTTACTTATTTACAACTATACTGAAAACAACAGGGATTTCCCTGGTAGACACAGGAGCCTGGATTTCTCCAGACAATATTGCTTATCTATTTCATAAATATTTCATATGAAACTGATTTTCATCAGCAAAATCAATTGATGTCAGACAGATTGGAATAATTCCTATAAAAATAATTCATCTTTGAGAAGCAGAAATTCTTGAATGATGAAAAAAATGTCAATACATTTTATGCATAAGAAGCTGTAATCATTAGGCATATTTAAGCAAACATTTTTCAATGACAAAAATTGTTGTCTATAGGTTAAATGTAGTTATTTAGCAGTGTTTCCAGTTTATTACGTATACTTCTCACATTGAGATAGTTCAATTATTCACATTTTAAAGTTCGAGGTTTACCGAGAACTTTGAAAATGGGAAATTACAACTATCGAGAATGAATAAATTACCAAAATAAACGAGAAAAATGTTTAGAGATTGTTTCTCTAATTCCTACACAATTTATTTGAAGAAGAGTGATCTCTATGTAAATCGTTGCGTCATTCATTGAAAGGGATACAAAATAGTCATAAAAATGCAAAACCTATTTTTTAAATTTCATCAACATCCGGTCGCATTTTAATAGAAACTGACATTTACATTAGTCCATGGGCTGAAATAACCCCCCGTGCATCCCCCCACTTCCGAACCCCACCCGATTTTTTTTAAAGTTTGCATACATCCCATCTCCAAAATAAAACATGTTAACACGAGCATAACCTGCATGCAATGGTGGAATTGGGTCTATTTATATACCCACCTACCGAAATTTTGAAAAATTTCGTTTTTCGTTCAAGTTTTTCTTTCAGTTGCTTCAAAATATTAACCAAATGCTTCCCAGTTATGAAAACGATGTATCAAATAATAGCTTATTGTATCAGCTTTACGAACCCAAGTTGTAATAATTTCTATGCCCAATACGTTCCATAGCGCAATTAAACGTACCCCTACCCCAATGAAATATTGGCGAAAAAATTGATATTTTCACTAAAATTGTGTAAGTTTGATGGTCTAGAGAACCCGAAGTGCATCACACTTTCCGATTCTGAAAATTATTTTTAGTTTTGCAATCTTTTTTCTTCAATATGAAATATGTTAAGACAATTTTTACATATTTGAAATGACCAAAATTTAATTTTCAAAAAGGCTAAATATATGGATCTTTAAATATTTTCGTTTTTGAATAAGTCTTGTCTTTCTTTTGACTCATATTATTTTTTAGTAATCAAAAATTATTTGAAATAGGTATCAAATGAAACCTTATTATATTTCCTTTACAACCATAACAAATAATGGCCGTTTTAGGTAATTCATACATCATTTATCAATAAAACTTACCCCTACCCCAACAAATTTACTCTAAAATTGTCAAGTTTTTGTCTATGTTGGGATAAAAATAACCACCAGACGCAAATTCTGCGTTGCATATAATAAAATTGCATGAACTCTATCATGATTTGGTATTTCAAATCCCAGTTGTCAGCTTAAACTCAATATTTTGTCCAAAATTAATTGTTCTCAGTGATACAGTAGTTGTCTTTAAACATTGTTTAGAAAAGCAAGGGGTGTTTAATGTGACACTAAAACCAAAAATCTTACCCATACCCCAACACATATTCCCCAAAATTGTCAAGTTTTTGTCTATGTTGGGATAAAAATAACCACCAGACGCAAATTCTGCGTTGCATATAATAAAATTGCATAAACTATATCATGATTTGGTATTTCAAATCCCAGTTGTCAGTTTAAACTCAATATTTTGTCCAAAATTGATGAAAATTGAGAATTATTTGCATTTCAGATTTGTTCAAAATTCAAATTCAAATTTTAAATCGTAATATGTGGCAGGATTGTCTTAACCGATGCATATGTTATCTAAAAAGACTGTTTAGAAAGGAGTGTTTAATGTGACTCTAAATACTGAAAATCTTACCCCTACCCCGACAAAATTAAACTTAAAAATCTCCAAAATATGACCGTCTTTACAAATATATGAACAAAGCATACTAATGTTTTACTTTCTTTGCAACAGATGCATTGGGTCATAATATGTAATTTGACACAAAAATATGGGTAAAATGAATATTTTTGATGATTATCGTGAAAAATGGGAAATTTCTGAATAACTGCCCATAAACCGGGCGAATGATTTTATTTGTGATATATGTATTTTTGGTGTTTGAAAATGTTTTGTCATTGGACCTTTATACAATGTTAAAGCTTTTCAAGCTGAATAAAATAAAAAGAAAATATGTTGAATATGTGTGGTAATGGGTAATATGTTTGTAGTTTATGAGACTGTAGTTAGTCTAAAAAGCTTAAAAGCATACTTTCTAATTGCTTAGATATGATGAAATGATATTTAATCAACATTATGAAGTTATATATCGATTTCATGAAATATTTGCATCAAACAGCAGAAATTCTGAAAAACGGAAAATTCCAATTTTTCATACAATTTCGGACAGAAGAGTCGAAAACAGAGCTTTTGAAAAGTTTTAATCTACTAAAATGATCTTCTGCATATCAGTTTTTTTTTTGTGAAATACACGCTAGAATTCCCATTAAACATTATCTTTTATCATTAAGAGGCTGAATATTTCAAATTTTCTCTTAATTTTTAGGGGGAGGGATGCTAATTTTGACATTTATGAACCTACAGTACTTCTGAAACTATAATTTTTGCAGTCAATTCGTTGCTAACATATCATAAACTATTATTGCTTTGGCAATTATTAAATATATATTCAGATTTTTACGACCCTTACGTCAAAAAATCGAAATTGTGAAAAATCTAAAATTCCGAAAAATTCCATTCTTCAAACATTTTATACCGAAAATCAAAATTTAATTGATTTTAATGATTTTATTTTCCAACACTTTATCGCAACTGATGAGTTAGGCATAAAAACTGGATCAAATGACGAGGGTTGTTTATCTGAAAGGAATAGACAGCCTAAAATCGTCATTTTCGCAATTTTTTGCAGGGATGGGGTAGATTTTTTGTATCCCCATATCATAAAATGGACGTAAAGTACCCAAACTTGTGTTTATTGTCAAGCATATTAAATTAGCTTTAATTTGATACCAAATTGAAGTACATATAACTTATCTGTAAAAAAAATCATGGAGCTTAAACGATGAAACTTATGTTAAAACGAAATTACAATAATTATTTAGAAAATTTCGTTTTTAGCCTGGAAGTTTGAAATTATGTCGAAGTGTTTGGAGAAACTATAGTATGTGTATCTTTTTTTGTGTTTCCCCCGCAATATCTGCTGGTACGATGTAATACTTCCAAGCCCCTCTAGAATTATTGTCCTCTTCTTCTTACAATCTGATTGTTCAGTATTCTGTATACCTTCAATCCATTTTGTCCCGGGTTAGGGTTAGGGTTAGGGTTAGGGTTATAACCCTAAACCCTAACCCTAACCCCTATGATATTCCTTATTGAATGTCTTATTATATCTTTAACCCTAACCATTTTAAGTTCTATCTCAAATACGCTCATTTCAGTATCCGGTGGTGGTGGTGGTTATGGGATGATAGACTACTGAGGTGGTGGTGATAGTGGTTATCGTGGAGTTTGGGCTTTTTTTATGGATGTAGTGGCAACAATTGTGTTGATGAGCTTCTTCAGTTATGAATTTTCTTGTTTAATGAAACTACTCACGACTGCTCACATGACTCACGAGTTGTTCACACGACTCACGAGTTACTCACGAGTATCGTTTTGACAGTGCTCGCGCGCTCATTTAACAATTCGGTGGTGGTGGTGGTAGCCTATGGCTGGTTGGTGGTGGTGGTAGTGTTGGTTGTTGAAGTTGTGGTGATGAGAGCGATTATCCTATCTAGCCCGAACTATAATTTAACCCTAACACTATCTATAATTTAACTCTAACCCTTACCATAATCGAACCCTAACTCTAACACTTATCATATCTTTAATCTACCTCTTACCCTAACTTTACCATAATTGAACCCGGTGAACAGTGCTCATATACTACTCATGCCACTATTTCTTGACGCATTAAGCAAAAATCTTAGCTTCCTCCCTCGAATTTTAAAAGCTAATATTTCTGAAATGTTTGTTCGGGCGAACTTCTATTGATTTTGAGAAAATACAACCGATACTTAAGAGTAAAGCAAAGCTACAATGACAATTTTGAACTCGCTCAAATTGAAAGTCACCATATAAAATGTACTAATATCATTGAAACGTCCCTACCCTCAGTTATCAACAACGTGACAAACAGCACAAAATTCGGTTTATTATACAGATATTTACTTAAATTAATCACGCATACGAGTTTTACAAATACTCCTTCATTAGTAGATATAATGACTGCATGGTTCTCCTTTATTCCATTCATGAACATAAATTTCAGAAACTGATAAGACAATTTTACCTTATTCAACCAAGACATGTAAACTTTTATTATTTATTTATATAATCATGTATCTATTTTTCTAATAGCTTTCGCTATTTTAATGGCTTTGAAGAACAATGTTCATCTTGTGCACTTTCTGTACGTATTTTAGCTATTCTCTTGCAGTATACATTATAATGAATAAATTCCTATTCTTAATGCAGATATATGCAAGATAAAATATCAAATTAAAAAAAGCAACAAAAAAAATAGCATTGCATTGTATGNGCATTGTTTTATAATACTATGCATAAATTATGTACAACTAAATACCAAGGTAACTGAATGGTTGTTGATATGTGTAGGTACGAAACTTTACTAATGCCACTTAAAAAAAAATCTAATTATCTTCAGGTTGATTTTTTTTGCATGTAGAAGCAATACACTTCCGCAGATCATAGACTTTTCAGAGTAAAAAAAAAACGAAATTTCTTATTGAACAGAAAAATAAACTGATAACGACAGCAAGAAAGAAATAAATATATAAAAAGACACAAATTACTTTGGCTAAATTTTCCGTTCACTAATCCCTTTCGGATTGTTTGCGGTCGTATTCTCTTTGTTTAAAACATTCTATTTTTGCTACTTTATATAGGGAGGTTCAACATATAATAAATTTGTTTCATTATAAATTTTGGGCTTTCAATTGCAAACGATTATACCACTATTCTACGCAAACGAGGACTTATAAAAATGCGGCCACGTTACGTTTTAATTTCGCTTAAGACGCAATATAAAAAAACGAATAATTTGATAAACATGCATATCGTTTTCAATTTAATATAACAACGCAGTATTCATCTCAAGAAAATGAAAAAAAATAACTTAAATACACAATGTATGTGATTTTGAAAGAAACTTGCGCACTACATTTATCGGAAGCACGAAGATAATCTTTTAGAGCTGTTAATAGGCTTAAAGCCTCACGTGATTTTTTTCTTGTCATATTAACATCTTTCCAGCCATTTCATGTCTGACTTCTCTTTCAGCTGTTGCATGTCTTCAAAGGTAATGCGCAGACGTCATATAACGGAGTTGACTCCCCTGCCAGTTGTTTTCGCGATAAATTGGTTTTTCTTTCTGCATATTTAACACAGGCACTAAATAGTACATGAGTTATACGAAAAAAATTCTCATCTTTGACTTGATAATTTAGAGCCTGATTAATAGGTACCTTTAATTTCCCTTTGTGTAGAGTTTTAACTGTGACGGATAAGATACTTTCCTCTAATCCCCGTTCCTTCCGATAAAAAGTCTTAACACTTAGACAAATAAATCTCGCTATGGCCTTCTTGTGAATTAATGAAGTACAAACTTCATTATAATTTTTTACTTACCTATCCACAAGGAAACATAAAGTAAGTATTCTAAATACTGTCTATTTCGCCTTCTCTTCATAGCGTTTACAAAATCCAGTTGGTGTTGTATAAGAGTATTACAATCTATCAGAATCAATAGAAAATGTTATGCAACAAATATTATCGATTCTGCTTTAATATAAAAACTACAAAATAAATTATATGTTCTCCAATTCTTAGCGTATTATCCCAGTTGATTAAAAATACGTTTATGTTTAATCCACATTTTAATTAAATATCTGCGTTATGTTTCCCGCAACGTTTCATTTCATTTATTAAGTCTATTGTGACGTCATCGTTACTAGGCTTTGTGATGGCGCGACTCATGTAGTTCATAGGCTGAAAAAAAACGCCCATCTTTTTCAGTCCTTCTATATCCCCTTTTAAAAACTGTAAACATGTTAACATGAGCATTACCTGCACACAGTGTTGGAACAAGCTACTTTTTAGACCCACCCAACGAAATTTTAGAAAATTTCGTTTTTGATAAAAGTTTTTCGTACATTTGCTTCAAAGTGATGATTAGTACCTCTCAGTTATGAAAAATGATATAGAATGACAGCCTATGGTATGAGCTTCACAAATATTCCAGAAGAGTACCATTTAGATACCCAATACGTTAAAGAAATTGAAAAACCTTACCCCTACCCCTTCGAAATGTTGACGTAAATTTTAAGATTTTTATGAAACTTTGTAAGTTCAATGGTCCTTAGAAAACAGTATGTTTTTCCGTTTTAATAATTCTCGGAATTATTTTTAGTCTCTTAATGTCTTTTCTTAAAAATTAAGCATGTTAACATAATGTTAATATGTTTGAATGACCAAACTTTCGACAAATAAAACACATCTTTGAGTTTTGTCCCTATTTTGCTTCATCTTATCTATGGGCGGTTCAAATTCATAAAAAATTGGTATAAAATGGAAGTACATAATGTTTTCATTACAATTGGTACAAATTATTGCAATTTTGAAGTTTTATGAACTTCCTACATACATACAACTTACCCAACTCAAACAAATTTACTCTAAAACTGTCAATTTGTTTGTCTATGTTCGCAGAAAAATAACCAGAACACACAAATTGTATGTTGTATATGACAATGTTGCAAGAATTATATTGTGATTTTATATTTTAACAGCCATTTGATGACTTAAACTCAATATTTTGTCCGAAATTGATAAAAATTGGCATTTTCTACATTTCAGATTTGTCCAAAGTTGTTAAATCGTTATACATGCAAAATCTGGAGGATATATGTGCAGATGTGCCAATTAATTGTTCAGAGGGATATATAAGTTGTCTTAAAACATTACCCAGAAAAACAAGGACTGTGTAATGTGATTCTGAAGACCGAAAAACTTACCCCTACCCCAACAAATTTCCCTAAAATTGTCAATTGTATCTTCTCTATGTTCGCATAAAGATAAGAAGAACACGCAAAATGTGTGTTGTATATGACAATGTTGCATCAATGACCTTATGATTTGGTATTTCAACAGCCATATTTAGACTTAAACTCAATATTTTGCCCAAAATTAATGCAAAATGGGTATTTTCAAAATTTCAGACTGTTAAATCGTTATATATGTCGAATCCGGAGGATATATTTGCAGATTTGCCATCTAATTGATCTAGGCGATACATTAGTTGTCTTAAAACATTGTTCAGAAAATCAAGGAGTGTTTAATGTGACTTTAAATACCGAAAATCTTACCCCTACCCAAACAAATTTTCCCTAAAATTGTCAATTTTTTGTCTATGTTAGCATAAAATTAACTCAAACACACAAAATGCATGTTGAAAATGACAGTATTGGATGATTTGCATCACGATTTGGTATTTGAACAGCCATTTGTTGACTTAAACTCAACATTGTTCCCGAAACTGAGGAAAAACGGGAATTTTCAACATTTTAGATTCGGCTAAAGTTCACTGTTAACCCGTTAAATATGGCAATTCTGGAGTATATATCTGCAGATATGCCAATTAATTGTCCTAGGGGATACATTAGTTGTCTGAAAAAAAGGTGTTAAGAAAATAAAGGAGTATTTAATGTGACTCTAAATACCGAAAATCTTGCCCCTACCCCAACAAATTTTCGCTAAAATTTTCAATTTTATGTCTTTGTTCGCATAAAAATAACCAGAACACGCAAAATGTGTGTTATATATAACAATGTTGCATGAATTACATCATGATTTGGAATTTTAACAGCCATTTGTTGACATGAATTTCAATATTTGGCTCTAACTGATGAAAAATGGGAATTTTCTGTATTCAAGATTTGTCCAACGTTCACTGTTAAATCGTTATATATGTCAAATAAAAGTGACAACAAAAGTCCGAATCGATCAAAGGGAGAGACCAGTAAGGAAAATCCGTATAACATTCGACTGAATCAGGGAAACACAATCCAACACAGAACATTTTTGGCAAGACGTCATATTCCCGACTTGGAATGGGCATTTTATAAATAAAATGATGGGTTAAACCAGGTTTAATGATGCATCAACCTCCCGCTTATTTGACGACTGGCTATAGCTTGTGTGTGCCCAAATTGTTGAGGATAGATCTGGAGGATATATCTCAATTCTGTGCGATACATTGCTTGTCTTAAAACATTGTGTAGAAAAACAAGGAGTGTCAATGTGACTTTTAGTACCGAAAATCTTACGCCTACCTCAACAAATTCACCCAAAATAGTCAATTTTTGGTCTATATTCGCATAAAATGACAAAAAAAAACGCAAGGTTTGCATTGCATAGAATTGTTGAATTCATATTATCATTATTATCAGTAAGCCCAGTAGTCAGTACTTCAGTGCTGACACGAAAGCCGATTTTATTTTGAACTTTACAATAGCTAACATCTTTGCACAGCTCTGTCCTTAGCTGATTTTGGCTTTCTATTAAGATCATATTGATTATTTGTTTTCTATCAGTTTTTAAACATATTTGAGTTTATGGTCTTCCAAACATTTAGATTTTATCTGCACTGTAGAGACATAAGTGGTCCAAATGTGCATATGCACGAAGGAAATTCACAGTTACTTCAGTATTTTGTTATTTCTTACCCCTGGGTCGATGTCACTGCTGGTGGACTGTTAGTCCCCGAGGTTATTCACCAGCCCAGTAGTCAGTACTTCGGTGCTGTCCCGAAAGCCGGTTCTATTTTGAACTCTACAATATCTAACATTTTTGTAAATTTTGTTGAAAACTAAGGAGTATCTCCCTCATGCAAAGCTCTGTCCTTAGCTGATTTTGGCTTTCTATTAAGATCATATTGGTTGTTTGTTCTCTATCAGTTTTTAAACATCTTCGAGTTTATGGTCTTCCAAACGTTTAGATTTTATCTGTACTGAAGAGACATAAGTTGTCAAAATGCGCATATGCAGAAACGAAATTTACAGTTACTCCGGTATTCAGTAATTTGTCATTTTAAGTCCGACTTGTCAGATTAAACTCGATATTTTGTACAAAATTCATGAAAAATTTGAATTTTAGCATTCCAGATTTGTCCAAATTTCACTTTTATATAGTTATATTTGGCAAATCTGTATGATTTAACGCAAAGTATGCCCATTCATTGTTCTAACCAATATATGAGTTATCTTAAAGCAAGGTTAAGAAAAACCAGGAGTGTTCAATAACAAAATACCGAAGTAACGGTTAATTTATTTTTTGCATATGCGCATTTCGACAACTTATGTTTCATTAGTGCAGATCAGACCAAAAATTTTGAAGTCTTGTAACAGAAAAACGTCCAAAAGCTGATAAAGAGCAAATAATAAATAGGATCTGAATGGAAAAGCCAAACTTCAGCTAAGGACAGAGCTATGAATGAGGGTAATACTCCTTAGTTTTAAACAAAATTTTGAAAAAATTAGATATTGCAAATTCAATAAAATCGGTTTACGGATCAGCATCGAAGTACTGACTACTGGGTTGGTGCAATGTTATTCTAAACACCGAAAATGTTAGCCCTACCGCAAGAAAATGATGCTTAAAAATCCAAAAAATATACCTGTCTGTATATATAAATAAACAAAGCATACTAATATTTTGATTGTCTTTTACAGAATCCATTAAATATATCGCAATATGCAATTTCAACGCAAAAAAATATGGGTAATGAATATTTTTGGCGATTTTTGTGAAAAAAGGAAATTTTTAAATATTTCGGAATTTTACAAAATCCAATGTTAAGGTAAAAAAGCCGGGTTAAACCTAAAAATTTTCCACACAGTCAATTTTCTTTAAATTTGCAGTATAAAACAATTATGTTCTAAAATTATTCTAAAAATAAATTGGAAAACTTTCTTCGTAAGATTTTTTATTTTTTGTTCACGGAAACACCCCTAACTTAGGAGTCTTAAATTCTGGTAAGAAATATACTGGAAGCATATACTACTGCACTGTAGATATATAAGAATTGGCATAAAGAGACTGTAAATTGCCAAACTTCTTCTTCTAATATGGCGTCCTTCAAACGCTTTGAGAACACTACAGGGTTCTAATAAGCATAAAGCCCTCGATGACGTCACAATACGAATACCGGACGGGTAATACACATTTTTATTAATTTTATCCGTAAATAATGCTTAATGTTGAACAATAAATGGATAACAGTCATTTTTTACAACTTTTATATGCTATTTCGCTTATTTTTACGACCAAAATGGCATTTGAAAACATCCTCCTAGTACCGCTTCAAATTTTCAGAACATTTCTAAACCATATTAGAATCGAAATAGATTATTGCAATTGGGCTCTAAGCTAATTAGAACATGGTAAGACCTTATATTTGTCCTCATTTATACCTCGCTACCGCTCGGTATAAAATATCGACAAATATAAGGTCTTACCATGTTCTAATTAGCATAGAGCCCGCTTACAGTAATCTATTTCTTAAATAGAAACTTTTAGACCTAACTATGGGAGAATAAAGATCAGAAGCATGCATGAAGTACTGCTTTGCAGTAAAAAAGAAAATATGTTGTCAAAATATTGCTGAAAACACAGCTTCATTCAATTTTTTTCTAAATGAAAATCCTAACAGTAAATTTTCACCCAAAACTGGGAAATAAAAGGTTTTCCATACATATGACTTATATCAAAATTATATAAAAATTCTACGTCACGTTTTTTCACAATGGTAGGTAAACTGCATAAAAAGTCTTAATATTCCTTAAAACTGAACGTCAAGCAGAAAGAATTACCTCCCATTCCAAAACTCTGACTTTCATTAATTTTTATAAATTTTGAGATGCCATTCAAAACCTAGATATTTTAATGTTGGCACTTTGAATTATACTATAAAGGGACTGAAGTTTCATGATGAAATGAATAATTATTTTATTTCTATTTATGATAAAAATTCTAAATCTTTTGTTTTATTCGTACCAATAAAAACAAGTAATTTGTGGAGAAAAAGGAGTTATCTCCAATACCTCAGGTATACTTCCTTAGATTTTTGAATGACTGCCAATAAACCAGGCACATGATCTTATTTGTGATATATAGGAGTCTCTGTGTATTTTTGTGTTTGAGAGGTTATGTTATTAGACCTTTATACAATGTTATAGCTTTTCAACCTGAATAAAATGAAACAAACTGTGTTGAATATTTTTTTCTTGGGGGGTAGGGGGAAGGGATAATATGTTTTGCAATTGATGGGAGTGTAGTAATTCAAATATGTTCAAAAGCATACTGTCTAATAGCTAAGAGATAATTAAACGACATTCTATCAACATTTTCACGTTATGTTTCAAATTCGTGAAGTATTTACCACTCTAAGTCAAAACAGAAATAATTCTGAATAACGGAAAATTCCCATTTTTCATAAATTTTCCAGCAGAAGGATAAAAAGAGATACCTTAAAAAGTTCGAATCTACTTAAATGGGCTTCTGCATGTCAGCTTTAGTGAAATACCCACAATAAATTGCATTAGACATGATCTTTTTATCATTTAGAGCCTTAATATTTTTAAAATTTCCCCTTAATTTAAAGGAGAGGGGTGCTAATTTGGGCATTTCTGATTCCACAATAAGTTTTTCACATAACTTCTTGCTTACATATAATAAATAATAATTGCATTGGCAATTATTAGATATATATATTCAAATTTGTACGATCCAGTCGAAATAGTGCAAATATTTAAGATACCGAAAATCAAAATTTTAAGGACTTTACTGGTCTTATTTATCAACATTGTATCACAACTGATATATAAGGCACAAAACTAGATCAAATGGTGAGATTTATTGATTTTTAAGGAATTGACAGCTTAAAAATCGTCATTTTCGCTATTTTTTTGCAGGGGGGGGTACATTTTTTCATCCTTAGATCACGAAAATGGCGTAAAGTGCCAAAATTGTGTTCATTGTAAAGTATACCAAATAAGCTTCCATTTGGTACCAAATTTCAGTACATCTAACTTATCTACATGCAAATTATGGAGCTTTGAAATTAAGGTTTAAACTAAAATATAAGAGTTTTTCAAGGCGTACTATAAGAGTGGTCCAACATGTATACTGTATATGCGTGCAGGTTATATTCGTGTCAACATGTTTTATTTTGAAGATGGGATATAAAAGGACTGAAAAATTCGGTTTGGATCATAATTTGGGGGGGTGCTCGGAAAATGATTTCAGCCCATGGCCTAATATTAAAAATCGTGCTGAACCATTCAATCTGCACTTAAAACACAGTAAAAGTCAGAGATTTGCTTATTTCATTCATTCAGAAAACGCATTGTTAGACTGAAGATGAACATGTCATATATATTTGATAGAAAACAACGGCAGTAAAATACCGAAGAAACAAAGGGGTGA
>MJUU01024201.1:43264-61881 GCA_002080025.1 Modiolus philippinarum
ATTTGATTCACACCGCTTGTGGAGTAAGCTTTATTACAGTAATTTTTCAGGCCGTCTCTGACTGCGGTCAACAAAGTAGTGAGGAGCTGTGAAAGAGGTTTAGTGGTGCATCTGAAGTGCTTTAACACTTGTATATTCTGACAAGGAACTGCGTCGCGATAAAAAAATCACTTTTATCACTTTCTTTAGATTCTTGCATATAAATTGTCTAAGGAAGAAAGCAAAGAAGTACCTTGAAGGTCATATCGATTTCTCGGGAAAAAAAACGAATTAATTCAACAAGATGTGATATCGCAACACGTTTCTGGTAATTAGTGGTGTGACTAGCTGATTGATGTTTTACACTAGCAGTATTACAGCTGTATCGTGTCGAGTACTTTAATATATCTGTTTCAGACCATACGCGTATTTGGACCGTACGCCTAAGGTCCGGACCGCATGCGTATACTCATATGGTCCGACTGTAGGTGTATGGTCGGACCATGCGCGTACGGTCGGACCCTATGAGTATACGTGTACAGTCTGCTACAAGCTGGGCCATACAGGTATATTTAGACCGTATAAGTACAAAGAAAACATGAATAGAATTCCTGGGTCCCCCGCCGCTCAAGTAATATACTAGTATACTGTAAATGAAATTGCCATATTTTCAAACATTCGAGGCTGTTCAAGAATTAAATATGTGGGGATACAAAAAGTATCGACCAAGGCTGATGTTCGAACTTGACCAAGGTATTAGTGGTATTAACATTTGGTAAAAATTTCATGAAAATTTGTCAAAATTGTAGCCATCAGAACACTTACAAGGTCAATTTTTGGATAAAACGGAGTCGTTATTTTGGTCAAAGTCCCATAACTCCGTCAAAAAGTATCGAACGAGGCTGATTTTCAAAGTTGACCAAGGTATTAGTAGTATAAACATTTGGTATAAATTTCATATAAAATCCGTCACAATTTGTAGGCATGAGAGTGCTTACAAGGTCAATTTTTGGCTAAAACGGTGTCGTTATTTTGAACAAAGTTCCATAACTCCATCAAAAAGTAGCGTCCGAGGCTGATTTTTTTTTATCTTGACCAAGGTATTAGTAGTATAAACTTTTGGTATAAAGTTCATGAACATCCGTCAAAATTTATAGGCATGAGAGCGCTTACAAGGTCATATTTTGGCTAAAACGGTGTCGTTATTTTGGATAAAGTCCTATAACTCCGTCAAAAAGTATCGACTGAGGCTGATTTTCGAACTTGACCAAGGTATTAGTGGTATAAACATTTGGTGTAAATTTCATGAAAATCCGTCAAAATTCTTAGGCATGAGAGTGCTTACAAGGTCAATTTTGGGCTTAAACGGTGTCGTTATTTTGGACAAAGTCCCATTACTCCGTCAAAAAGTATCGACCGAGGCTGATTTTCAAACTTGACCAAGGTATTAGTGATATAAACATTGGGTATAAATTTCATGAAAATCCGTCAAAATTTGTAGGCATAAGAGCGCTTACAAGATCAATTTTTGGCTAAAACTGTGTCGTTATTTTGGACATAAAACTGTGTCGTTATTTTGGACAAAGTCCCAAAACTCCGTCAAAAAGTATCGACAGAGGCTGATTTTCGAACTAGACCAAGGTATTAGTGGTATAAACATTTTGTATAAATTTTATGAACATCCGTTAAAATTTGTACGCATGAGAGCGCTTACAAGAAAGTGTGACGGACGGACGGACGGACAATCGGACGCCCGGCATTTCTATGTCCCCGCTCCGCGTTGCGACCGGTTACAAAAAAGATACTACATTCGTTATTCAGACAAAAAAACTAAGTTCCAGTCAAACTGATAGCACTAACTACCACCGAAAACCGTATAAATTATTAATAGGTCTTTATAAACTGGTAATATAACTGAAATAAAATTATAGAAGTAGTGAAAATATTTCACATTTTCACAAAAATTTCAAAAGTGATACAATTACTTCCTTTTTTACATTAAGAAGCATTGTTCATGGACAGAGGGTATTCCTTTTTGGAACACTATGTTATTTCCCATGTCGTATTAATTCAGCTGTCTTTTTACGAGATTTTGGAATATGCATCCTTTTGTGGTAATTGGGAAACATGTTGTTTTACCTAAGAGGTGGTGTTTAATGATTTTTTCTCGGGATTTTCAGACAAGAAGATCCCTAATGAATTATTTTATTTCAATTAACATGACATTTATTTTTCACGAAACACTAGTTATTTTAATATCTATTTTATCTCATATAACGTTCAATTAATGAGTCAATTTTATAAAGAAATTTAAAAAAATAACTACGGTAAATTCTTATTTTTTCGTATTTTCTTTAAAATAACGATTTTTAGAGAATTTTAGATGTTTCTAAAGATAAGAGCTTATTTCATTCAATAATATTGTATGCATTATATTAATTAATTGATATATTATCCAAGAACACGCAAGTATTCTCAATACCCAGATTGTACGCGTACGGTCCGACCGTATGAGTTTTTCGAAAAAAAAAACTCGTATGGTCCGGACCGTATATCGCCTGGAACATAAACAAATGTCGATCAATTAAAATAAATATATACAAATGATTCACATGAAACCATAAAGCTTCGTAAAAATAAAAGCAAATGTGTTCAATTTAAAAACTAAATAATAAATGTTTTATGATTTACTTATCAACATCTTAGAAACTTTTTCATTGATTGGTTGATTTTGTCGACAGGGATGTTTGTAAATACTTTGTTAAAAAGACCAACCTGAGATATGCAACATTTTGCAAAATCAACACGGTGAACATGTTAAAGTGTATAAATACACAATGTAAGTATAAAGTATAAAATTTAATTTTATTTGTTTGCCGTTGCCTCTCCATCCAGAAAAATGGCTCTGCCCGAAAGATTAATGTTGTTACTGAATTGATTATTCATTGTTTGAAATGTGAAATTAATAGTACTTTATTTCCATTACTTCTTTCGATATTTTTTTCTGCCAACCCATCCACATCAAAACCGGCGACGGCAAAAATCGACAAGTAGCCATTTCTAAAAAATTCTTACGATAAAAATATAACGTACCTCTTAAACTTTTGTAATATGAGTTTACCGAGTGTTTTGTAGTTGGAGCTTTTGTGAAAGGCTGCAAAACTAACTAAAGAAAAACCATACACATTTAAGTTCTCCCAAAGACAGACGAACACTCCTTGACCCATCTTTTCAAATTACGTTTTGTCTTATGCTTTCCTTTTCAAAATTGTTGTCATGAAATTTAAAAGTCTATCTGTATTGGGTTTTGTTTGTATGTTTATTATACTATACGGAAACGGGATAGAGGAAGGGGAGGTTTGGGTTCCTAAAAACCGCTAATTCTTGCTAGCGCAAGTACCAAGTCAGACTTTTACGAGTTCCTATCATTGTCTATGTTTGTCTTTTGTCATTTTATTGCTCTTTTTATGCAGTTGCTTGGTAGATTGTAATTTTCTGCCATTTTAAGTATTTAATGTTATCTTTTCTTCATTAATCATTTTGACAAGCACAGGCGATAGGGCTCATTTCATATAATAAAAAGAAAACATTACATTAGAATCTACATGCGAAGTGCTAAATACATTGCTCACATCCTCTCAACTTACAGTTCAGTTTACGTCTCATTTATATTGTAAATTATAATTTATTATAATTTATAAATTAACAGTAGCTTCGGTATTTTGTTATTTATTACCACTGGGCCGATGCCTCTGCTGAAGGACTATTAATCCCCGAGGGTATTCACCAACACAGTAGTCAGTACTTCGGTGCTATCCCGAAAACCGACTTCATTGAAACTTGTAATATCAAAATTTTACAAAATTTTGTTTAAAACTAAGGAGTTTCTCCCTCATGCATAGCTTTGTCCTTCTATTTCTATTTAATATTTTACGAAAAGATATGGAGTAAATGAACATGAGAACATAACACATATGTAAACTCCAACTGCAATAATTTTAATGAGCTGTATGGCCATTTCGGAAATTAATTCCTCATCAGAAGCACTAGAACCTAAACAAGGGAAATCCATAATTTCAAAAATATTTAAAATGCATAAAACCAAACGAAATCCGAATGATCAGTAATATCAAATATATCTAGGGACAAAACTACGATGGAGAGAGTTAATCCTAAGGTTTTAGAATTTACATAAATTTAGATAATAGTAATTGAACAAAGTGTACACATGAGATATTAGCATACATCTCTACCACTAGATCATTTTGGTTATTTGTTCTTTGACATGTTTTTGGGTTAATGGATCCAAATATGTTTGTTTAATCTGCACTGGTGAGACAGCCATTTTAGATGAGCACGGACCTGTCGGATACCTTTTTGGAATGGTCCATCTAAAGACCATTGCGACTAAACCACAAACCGGTTTAACCCTACCGCTGGCTTTTGCTAGTGTCGGTACCAAGTCCGGCTGTCCCGAGTTCCTATCGTTGTTTACGTTTGTTTTTTTGTGTTTTTGTCAGGTTACAATAACGCCAGGTAACACTAAGGATAGAAACTTTTGTTACTTCATTTAAAACAGGTCCGCACCCGGTGATGGTTCCATGATTAGTCTCGTTTCTGGTCTCATGTAACAATAATTATTTTTATTAGGATTACTTTTCCATGTAATCGTAGCCACTTCGTTAATGTTAATTGAACAACAAATACATTTCCAAAACAAAAAAGTCAGATTACATGTACAATCTTATTAATGGAGCTAAATATCCATTTATCTGAGTGTGGATGAAGACCACAAGATAAGAAAAACTAAAATATATGACACAAAAATAACAAAACAAATGAAGAGTGAATCTGTACTCAGTTTTACAGCTATGCAGATCCGAATTTTTAACGAAAAGTTGGTGGCATAATTACAGACACAAACACCTTGCAATTCCACTTTTGATTTCGTTTTTATGCGATTTTATTCAGAAACACCAAGAAAGTTCTGAAAATATTACAAAGAGCGTCAATCCAATTTTTCATGACATAATAAAAAAACCTTCTTACAGTAAAAAAAGAGAAAAATATGCTCACATATAAGATCATGGTATTATAAAATAGTCCCATTCTTATCTGAAATGAAAGCACACTGGAAATCAAATTAGAACCACTGCAGCTTAATTGACTTCAATGCAACATCAGGTGTAGGCATGCATATTATATACACGTACCTTATTCTTTGAATAGAAAAATAATATCAGTGACCGTTTTATTGTTTTCTGAGATTTCTCAGATGTCGCCAGTACCGATGACCCGAAATTAAAACATGTAAAAGATTTTTCCAAAGGTGACTTCAAGATGAAGTACAGCAATAAAAGCGTTATTCCATATCTTAGTTTTACCATGTATTTGTAGAGATTTTGCGGTAATGTTTATGCTGTGCCGTGTTTATGCTTGTGATAGGACTGAAAATTTGCATACGAATAATATGACGTATTATAATATTTGCCTGTATATTCCATCTTGTTGTATACTTTTTGTCTCTGCCTGTTATCCAATATCCTTTGATATTTATATCAATAAAAAGTTTGAAATTATGTCTTCACAAAAATTCATCAACCATTTTGTTTATGACAATAAAATTTTTGAATAAAAGTATATGCCTTCACGATAAATTTGCCAAATATTTCTACAAAAATATGTTTTGTCGAATGACTATTTTGTTTTTGTTTTTGCTTTTTTTCGCAATATAACGATAAAGGTACAAAATTAAAACAATTTCACGAATCATGCTAATATATATATGATGATGATGATTATATGTATATGATGTATATGATGATGATTAACGGTAAATTTTTNAGCGAAAATATATGTGGATGAAAATGCAAAGCCGAAATATTTCAAAGCGAGACCGTTACCGTATGCATTAAAAGAAAAGGTAGAAAAAGAACTTGAGCGTTTACAAAAAGATGGACAGCTAGAACCCGTCGAATTTTCGGAGTGGGCAGCACCAATTGTTCCGGTAGTTAAGGAGTCAGGAGATATAAGAATCTGTGGTGATTATAAAGTGACAGTTAATGCCGTATCTAAGTTGGACAATTATCCGATACCAAAGACTGAGGACTTATATGCAGCACTAGCAGGAGGTCAAGAGTTCACAAAGCTTGATCTGAATCAGGCTTATCAACAAATTCAGTTAGAAGATGACAGTAAAAAGTATGTAACAATTAATACACATAAGGGGTTGTTTAGATACAACAGATTGCCATACGGAGTATCGTCAAGTCCTGGCATTTTTCAAAGAACACTAGAAAACGTTGTTCAAGGAATTCCGAATGTCTTAGTGAGAGTAGATGATATATTGATAACCGGGAAGACTAGAGACGATCATCTGACAACATTGTCAATTGTTCTTGAAAGATTCAAGAAATTTGGAATTAGGCTCAGAAAACGCAAATGTACATTTCTTGCACAGGAAGTAGTGTATCTTGGTTTTAAAATAACCAAAGATGGAATTCACCCAGTTACGGTAACGGGTACGGATACGGGTTACACAAATTAGCCTCTTCCGCGCCTTATACCGTGGGTTTCTTTCCCCAAGACTAAGATATCCCCTAATAATACTAGGATTAGAATTTGCACATAAAATGATCTAAAATGGAATCACCTTCCTCTCCTGATGTTTGCCCAAACTCATCATCTTGTTCGGTTTCAGACGAGGTTTCATCAGACAATAATGAGTTGAAAAAATCAGCAGCTAAGCGGACATCTTCCGAGAAGTGTCCAGGTACAAAGCAAATTTTACCCGAATGTGTAAGCAACTGGAAAACACGAACGGTTGAAGATCATTTAAATATTTTTTATGAAAAAGAATACCTTGAGAGTCCAGGCCACGTCTTAGGAAAAATTGGGACTTTTCATCTTTCTGACGAACAAAATACATACATGTCCATTGTAAATTCTTATCTAAATTTCGACGCAGAAATAAAAAAGTTTGACCCTCCATATCCATTTTACAGTAAAACCTTAAAACCAGTATTTGATGACATATTGAACACAGTCATGACAGTTCCAGTGGAAGAGGATATTACCTCTATGTAAGTCTTATACAAAATTACAGTGTAAATACACATGTAACTTCAAATTTAGTATCATTGGGAATCAGACAGAATTTCATAATCGAGCATTGGTTACAATCCACCAGCTATGCATCGATTAATAATCAAAATGACCATGTGGCAGATATTATACTGTTGTCTCTTACTTTAATGATAATGAGAGTTTTTAGAATGGGAGAATTTGCATTAGTGAAAATTTTACATGAGTGAAAATGAGTTTTTAATGGGGATCTAGTTTATAAAATATCCATTTAGATGTACAATTTACAGAAAATTTGTTATCCATGTTAACTCATCAGACAACTGATTAAGCAGTTAGATCATGTAGATATTTTTATAATTGATCATCGAAATCGGGAGCATAATCATTTGACTTTTCATTATAACCACTCATCAGGACAACACTAGTAATGTTACCAATGATTTCATCATAAAAAACCAACATGACCAAAATATATTTTCACTCTTGTTCTGCTTATGTATCGGCATAAGAGGTTTAACGATACAGCGGTATATCAACAGTATTTTTTTACAAACTAGGTACACCGGTATGGAATCCAGCGTATCGATGCATATCGTTTTCTGATTTCTGCTAAAATTTCAGAATCAATACCACTTAAATGCATAAAAATAATCCAATTTGGTATGGAAAAGTCAGATGTAGGACAAACAAATGAATGTATTTTTATACATGAAAATGAACACTCTTACAAGTATTATTACTTACCTGCACTCCTATGGAGGCAGGGAAGTATTGTTTTCATCTTTGTAAGTCACAAATTTTCTCTGTAACTGATTTCCTCAGAAAATTACAAAATATTAAGAGTTCCAAATTTCAGAGATTATCTGTCCCAACTAATACTTTTGACGAACAGTTTCATTTTTATCTCGAAGCCATGAAATTGCTGGAGAGATGTTAATATGACAAGTAAAAATCATGTGAGGCATCAAGCCTATTAACAGCTCTAAAAGATGATCTTCGTAATTCCGATAAAATATAGTGGGCAAATTTCTTTCAAAATCGCATACATTGTGTTTTTAAGTTATATTTCTACATTTTCTTGAGTTGAATACGTACAGTGTTGTTTTATTAAATTGAAAACAATATGCATGTTTATCAAATTACTCGTTTTTTTTATATATTGCGTCTCGGATCAACAAACTTGTCGCTCAGTAATTTGTCAAAGATGAAAATAACATTTGTTTACCTGTGACAGTGTATTGCATATATTAATAGCAATGAAATCGACATGCGAAATCACACAATCCGGTTTTTTTCATGTATTACAGAATAACTTAATACATGCAGACGTATATAGCAGTTCTAGTTTTGCAACGTGTAGATTTTCAGGGCTTCAAGATTCAGCTCCATTAGAGTTTTGTTTTAAAATAGTTGTTCTTTAATAATTAGATATTATCTAATTAATGTTTCTTTGTTGAAACGTTTCTATACATGTAAATAACTTGGCTAAGGCTGTAATCAATCAATAACAGTTTAGAGACAATGTGTACAAAAACTGCTCAGATTGACTTCACATTATCACAGCTTCTGACATGGAAATAGTAATTATAAGTTTTTTGTTGATAAAACTGTCAAAATCAAAGTTATAAATAGAAGTGATGGCTATAGTACATGTAGTATCCAAATAATTTGTGGTTTTCTCAAATGATGATTTACATGTAATTACAAAAACTGAGATACTTAGTGTGTGGTATTTTTTGTTTTGTCCCATTGTCGCTAAACTGATAAAACAAAGCACACTGTGTATTTACCTATACTGTTAGTCTGTATAACAGGTCACATGATCATTAAGTGATCAGTACATTGGAACTCGGCTGCAACAAAAGTCTAAATGAAATTAAATATAGTGTGTGTAAATTTTATTCTGTGTGTGTAAATTTTATTCTGTACATTAAACAGGGTCCTTGAATTTTTCTGCATTTGCTGAAGGCAGATATTTATATAATGCACATCATGTCATTATTGTACATGTCATGTTTTTTTTTTAACCACGTGTGAAATTATCTTGCGACAAACAAAAGAGAAGGTGGTAAAGTGTTCAACGTGTTTGTCGTTTTTTATTTCACGTGTTGCCAAGCTGGAGTGTTTCATAAAAATTAGTTAAAAAATTCAATGTGCAAGCCATTTTCATGCCTCGGGAATTCAGATTTTATTTCTCGTACGTACGTGCATGATTTCCCTCTTTACCATCCTCAAAAGATGAAGTACTGTTTTATCCTGTAACGTTTAATAAAAGTGATAGATCACCGTTTACAGTTTATGAAGCCATTACCATTTCATTTATTTTCACACTGGCGTGCATTAAAAGGGGGATGGGTTCCGACCAGAAAATCACATTTTCTTTGCACTCAAGCATGCAATGATAATAGAACACCTCATTGCAACTGACCCTTTTTCACCAACAACAATTTAACAAAATTTAATGCTGTTTCACTTTAGTTTGGTAGTGGCTATATCTGAACTGGATTGAAAGAATAAAAAATATAATAAATATTTAGGCAGGCTAATTTTAGGCTAATATTATCAAAAATTTACAGAGACATATAAAGGGGGAGAGAGACGGCCTTATCCCAATGTCCCGATACAAAATGTTAGCATATCCCGAAATTTGGAAAGTCCCGAGCATGTGTTTTGTCTGACCAATCAACAAAAATTTTCCAATCCCGTTAATTTTCACAATTGCAATCCTGAGTTCCCGAGACTAAAAACATGCCTTTCCTGTATCCCGATGTAATTACCATACCGATTTCCCAATCTTAAAATAGGGATTTCCCTATTTCCCAAGGTTAAAAACAGCCAATCCCGGTGTCCCGAAAATGCCCCTCCCCCAATATAACAGATATATTGAAATTTTGATTTCAGGGCAGGCTAGAGACTGGATTGAGTTTCCAACCCTGATTTATTGCTTGTTGTGTTTTAGAAACTTATTTCTAAAGTTTGCCAACTAAAATTTTATTGTTTGGATCGTTTGTAAATGACCCGAGATATCGATGGCGATTGAATCTAACAGACATGGCAACTGACGTCTCCCATAGCCACGATATGTAAAATAACATTACATACAGTTCACTTGAAGCTTCGAATCTCGGGTTTTTATGTGTGTGGCGAAATTGACTTTCAATTTATTAGACCTAATGGCTTTTTTGAAATTATTCCCTTTATCTAATTTTATCTGGACTTTATATGTTAAAAGATGGTCAGCATTAATTACACACTCCATTTTATGTACACAATGGAAAAGTTTTTACATAGATAGTTGTGTGTGTCCACTGAATTTTACCCATGATTTATATTTCTAATAAATCGTAGAACCAGCAATAAACATATTAGTAATTTGTGCTCCACCTCGGGACTGTTAAGACACGTAAGTTGTATTCGTGTGAATACATTCCTCTAGTTTACAAATATTTTACTATTTATCACATACAATAGTAAAAAGGAGCAGATTTAAACATGTAATCAAACTGGGAAATTAGAAGACGATACGTATCCATACGTATCATGATACCCTTGTGTTGTATCAATTTACCATGATACAATATTTGATTGATCAATGATACTCATCCCTAATCGACATGCAGGGTTGCCACACATCCTGGAAAACTGGAAAAACCCTTGAATTTCATTTTGGTATTCAAGGGCGTGGAAAGACCTTGAATTTAAAAATATTTGGAAATATTCTTAAAAAACCCTTGAATTTGAAAAAAATTCATACCGAAAGGCATTATACAAGCAAAGTCCGCAAAATAATTATCGCAACCTAGAATTTTTTTGACTATTTTGGCCCTTGAAAATAACTAGAATATCCTTGAAAAGTCCTAGAAATACCATTGAAATTGAGACATCAAAGTAGTGGCATCCCTGGGCATGATATTTGACACAAATGTATTTTGAAACCTGAGAAAACATTTGTAAAAAATAAATGGAATTGCTACTACATGTAGTATAAAGCATGTTTCTTTTATAAGCTGAAGAAGTTCGTAACACAATGTCTAGCAGTGTTCCAGCTAGGATTCCAAAAGGGCAGGGTGCAAATCCTGAAAAGGGCACTTCAGCACACTGATTGTTAATTTGAAAAGGGCACTCTAGTATCATCTATAATTTGAATTTGGTGAAAAGGCACAGGGTGCATAAAAATTACAAAAAGGGCAAAGGGCGTCATAAAAATTACAAAAAGGGCACAGAGTGCCTCATGAAAAAGGGTGGGCGAATCACCCTGTGAAAACGGTCTACCTGGAACACTGGTTTAGGTTTTCAGCTCAATGTAACCCAATTTCGGCATGTCAGATATATGCTCCTTAAATCACAGGAGTGTTGAAGAATGATTATACCATGGTTTTAGTGCACCTGGAAGTGTTATTTCTTTTCCATTTTGTAACATGGACCCTTATTTAGTGAAGGAAATTCCTCCATATTTATCATGTTTATATTGTCAATATTTAAGAAATAACAAAATACTGAAGTGAACAAATAAAGGGATATATGGCCTTGCCTGCCAACAAAGATAACTGCTAATAACCCCTATTGAATCAAACTTCGGCAAATTGTCAATTTTGTCTGAGCAACTGTATGTCAGATGAGCAATTTCAGGCTCCTTGGAGCCTCGGATTGTAAAATGAATGTTACATGTACATTTTTAATTAGGTTTGTGCAATTCAAAAACTATTGCGTTAATACATTGTGTATAATTTATTAGTAATTAAATACATTTAAATGTGCATTATTCTATTTTTTCCATCAGGTTTGCGAGAATTAAAGTACACAGATTTATCAAAGAACTACGTAGGCTTATGGAGGTGATAGAAGAAAAAAAGAAAAAGTATGAAGTTAATTATGAAGCAAATTACTCAAGACTACTGTGTGCATTTGCAGAAATGTCATGTCTAGAGGCAGTGTAAGTATTCTTTCATATTTCAACCAATGTTCCAGACTGGCCTGGAGTAATGGTAATGTGTAATGGTAATGGTAATGTTATGCAGCAATATTCTGTGTAATGATGGTGTAATGTGTAATGGGCCAGTTAGGATTTCAAACGGGTAGGGTGCAAATTTTAACATGCTGGTTGATAATTCAAATGGAGCACATCATGTTGATTGTAAAATTTGAAAAAGTCTCTTTAGTTCTGCGTTAAAATTTAAAAGGAATATCATGCAATTTATTTTAAAATGTTAATTGTGAAAAACACAAAAATAGTCTGAAGGAGAAATTTGAAACGGTCAGTTAATTCTTGCAACAATCATTAGGTCTCTTTTCTGAAGATGACCCCTATTAAGTTCAACCAATACCGATGATGAAATTGTATACTGTTGTTTAATTATACCCTGCTGCAAAGATTCTGACTTGTTGGCAATCTTAGCTGGGGAAAAGGTTAGAATGTTAGTATTCTCAATTTTTAGCTTGGAAAAAGTTCAGAAATTCTGACTATGTTCCTTTTTAAGCTCACCTGGCCTAAAAGGCCATGTGAGCTATTGCCATCACTATGCGATCGTCGTCCGGCGTCCGTCATCCGTCTGTCTGTCAACAATTTCAAACATCTTCTCTGATGAAACCGCTAAGCCAAATTAAACCAAACTTTGCCTGAATCATCATCAGGGTATCGCTTCTCAAACTGATGTTCAGTTTGTCCCTCTGTCGAACAACATGGCCGTAATTGCTAAAAATAGAACATAGGGGTAAATTGCAGTTTTTTTACGACCGCAAAAAAATTTGTGGTTGTGTAATGGTATGGCGCTGTCGTTGTCGTTGTCGTCGTCGTTGTCTGTAGACACTTTAAGTTTGGGCTTATAACTCAAGTTCAAGTTAATCAATCCTTATGAAATTTTAACACATTGTTCCTTGGCACCAAAGGAAGGTGGGAATCGGTTTTGGTTATTATGGCCCCTCCCTTTTTAAACATAGGGGCCAAAAAGGGCAAAATTGAGTGTTTTCACCTATTTTACTGTAGAATTTTTATTATTTATCGGATTTTGATGGGGTTTCTTTCAGTGTGCTCCTGAGGTAATTTCCAATCAGTATGTAGTATTCAACAGATTTCACGTCGCATGTACCGTTCATAAGATAAAAGATGTCCAAAAGGGGCGAATTTTAAAAATTTTATTTTTTTATTTTTAGTCCGATTTTGATGCCGTTTTTTGTATTGGATTCTTATGAAATGTAAATAGGTGCTTCACCATCAGATTTTTGTTAATTTGTTTCCTTATGGAGTTATGAGGGGCCAAAAGGGGCAAAATTGCAAACATGCAGATTACATAAAATTTTTATCTTTCATCTGATTTCGATGGGATTTTTTTCTTTGGATTCCTCTTGATGTAAGCTTTCAGTGTATGTCAATGGATTTGGCGTAGCTCTTACCATTTCCGAGCTACAAGGGGTCAAAAGGGTCAAAATTGCAAATTTTCGAAATATGTGAAATCTTTATTTTTCATCGGATTTGGATGGGATTTTTTTCTTTCAATTCTTCCTGATATAACCTTTCAGTACTATGTCAATGGATTTTGCGTAGCTCTTACCGTTTCGTAGCTACAAGGGGTCAAAGGGGCCAAAATTGCAAATTTTCAAAATATGTGAAATCTTTATTTTTCATCGGATTTCTTTGGATTCCTCTTGATGTAAGCTGTCGGTACATGTCAGTGGATTTTGCAGAGCTATTTCTGTTTTCGAGCTACAAGGAGTCAAAGGGGCCAAAATTGTAATTTTTTTAAATATTTGAAATCTTTATTATTCATCAGATTTCGATCAGTTTTTTTCTTTGGATTCTTCTTGATATAAGCTTTCAGTAGTATGTCAACAAATTTGGCATAGCTTTTACCGTTTCCGAGCTAAAGGGGCCAAAGGTGCCAAAATTGCAACTGATTTAAGCTCTTTATTTGGTCCATTTAATTACTGTATCAAGCTCTTTACTGTGTCCTCATTCATTTTGAATTACACTTGTTCAAATTTCAGTATTCCACATGCTGCAGTCGTATCATGCTGCGCTAGGCTGTAGCCCTTTATTGGCTAATAACTCGAAAACCGTTACAGATATAAAAAATCTTGACATGAGGCAAAAATGATCAGCATGATGAGATCTATCCATTGTGCAATTTTGAAAATCTGAAAACCCATCTGGGAGCTTTTTCCGTTAAATTTTCCAAATTTTTGCATTTTTAGTTCGTCTCAACGAAGTTGAGGAGGACTATTGGAGTAACCCCCGGGGTTCGCGTCTACGTCTGCGTCTACGTCCCCATCCGTGTCCACGTCCGCATTTAGGTATATATCTTGGTAACTATGAAAGGTAGGATCATCAAACTTTGTATACAGATGCATCTTGGGCTATCTCACAGCCCCATGAAAATTAGGTCTCTTTGACCAATATTTTCCGCTTGAATGACTTACATTCTAGTTTACATCCGAGTTCAGATCTATGTCACTATACATGGCAAGATCATGTAACCTTGCATATGCATGCATCTTTGATGGTAGGTCAGCATCCAGGCAAAATTAGGTCTCTTTGACCTATATTTTCCGCTTGAACGACTTACATTCAAGTTTACGTCTGTGTTCAGATCTCAGTCACTATACATGGTAGGATCATGTGACCTTGCATATGCATGAATCTCTGATGGTAGGTCAGCATCCAGGCAAAATTAGGTCACTTTGACCTATATTTTCCGCTTGACTGACTTACATTCAAGTTTACATCTGAGTTCAGATCTCAGTCACTATACACGGTAGGATCAAGTAACCTTGCATATGCATGCATCACTGATGGTAGGTCAGCATCCAAGCAAAATCAGGTCACTTTGACCTATATTTTCCGCTTTAACGGCGTGCATTCAAGTTAAGGTCTGAGTTCAGATCTAAGTCACTATACATGGTAGGATCATGTAACCTTACATATGCATGCATCTCTGATGGTAGGTCAGCATCCAGGCAAAATTAAGTCACTTTGACCTATATTTTCTGCTGACTGACTTACATTCAAGTTTACGTCCGAGTTCAGATCTCAATCACTATACACGGTAGGATCATGTGACCTTGCATATGCATGCATCACTGATGGAAGGTCAGCATCCAAGCAAAATCAGGTCACTTTGACCTATATTTTCCGCTTGAACAGCTTGCATTCAAGTTAAGGTCTGAGTTCAGATCTCAGTAACTATACATGGTAGGATCATGTAACCTTGCATATGCATGCATCTCTGATGGAAGTTCAGCATCAAGTCAAAATTAGGTCACTATGACCTATATTTTCCGCTTGAACGACTAACATTCAAGTTATCGTCTGAGTTCAGATCTCAGTCACTATACATGGTAGGATCATGAAACCTTGCATATGCATGCATCTCTGTTAGTAGGTCAGCATCCTGGCAAAATTAGGTCATTTGGATGCATGCATATCTGACAGAAGGTCAGCATCCATTCAAAATTAGGTCACTTCTTGATTGACTTACATCTAAATTTACTGAAGAGTTCAGATATCAGTCACTGTACATGTTAGGATCATGTAAACTTGCATATGCATGTATCTCTGACAATGTGCCATAACGAGGCTAACTTTGTGATAAGTGATTACCTATGTTTTATTTTTTATTTCAAAAAGTGTAACAGATAGAGGTCAAGTGTAAATTGCAAAAATGTTCAGCATATCAAGATCTACCCACCCTGAAATTTTGAAGAAAATCCATAAACCCTTGTAGGAGTTATTGCCCCTTTTCATTGAATTTTTAAAATTTTCGTATTTTTCATCTTTTATTTCCAAAACTATAGAAGATGAAGGTTAAGTGTAAATTGATGAAATGTTTGCCATGCTGTGGCGACTTCAAAACTGATGTTGAAAATTGTTCCTTATCCGCCATTTTCAAAATGGCCGCCAAAAAAGGGGGAAAATTCAACATTGTCCGATTTCAATGAAATTTGGTTTCCAAATAGATATTGATGTTGCGACTTCAAAACCGGTGTTGAAAATTGTATGTTGATCGTCATTTTCAAAATGGCGGCCAAAAAAGGCGGGAAAATTCAACATTGTCCGATTTCGATGACATTTGGTTTCCAAATAGATATTGAAGTTGCGACTTCAAAACCAGTGTTGAAAATTTTTTGTTGACCGCCATTTTCAAAATGGCGGCCAAAAAGGCGGGAAAATTCAACATTGTCCGATTTCAATGACATTTGGTTTCCAAATTGGTCTTGATGTTGTAACTTCAAAACTGATGTTAAAAATTGTTCGTTGACCACCATTTTTAAAATGGCTGTCAAAAAAGGTAGGAATTCAACATTGTCTGATTTCAATGAAATTTGATTTCCAAGTAGATATTGATATTGCAACTTCAAAACTGATGTTGAAAATTGTTTGTTGACTGCCATTTACAAAATGACATCTCAACTTCAAAATTGGTGTCGAAATTTGTCCTTAGCCAGAATGTTTTTTGTCAAAAAAGCCCAACAAAGAAATATAGTAAAACATGATCAGATCAGACTTTAAAAACAGTTCAAGATATTGGAGGTGTTTGAGCTACGAAAGTCTGAGAAATAACTTATCCCATTAGGACAAAAATTTTGGTGATATTTTATCTTGATGATAAAATTTCAGGTGATATTTTACCTTTAGGATAAAATTTCAGAGGATATTTTATCTTGAGGATAAAATTTCAGGTATGACAAATTATTTTGTTGCATATACACTTATTGTTTATTCACACTTATGCCCTAAGGCTTCAAGCAAGGTCGATTCTCAGCTATTTCCCACCTTACCAGATGCCTATGAGTAAACCAGACAACTCTGAGGTATTTGAAAAATTCAAAGAATTTTCCAACTCAAGCTCAGATACAAGTTTGAATTCTATGTTATATTTAGAAATCAGGAGTTTTTAGCTCACCTGGGCTAAAAGTCCATGTGAGCTTTTACCATCACTTTGTGTCCATTGTCCGTCGTCCGTCCGTTGTATGTCAACAATTTCAAAAATCTTCTCCTCTGAAACTGCTGAACCAATTGTAACCAAACTTGGCCTGAAGCATCACCAGGGTATGCAGTATCAAAATTGTGTTCCATTGGTCGGCTGGTCAAACAACATGGCCACCATTGCTAAAAATAGAACATAAGGGTTAATTGCAGTTTTTGGCCAATAACTTGAAAACCGTTACAGATAAAAAAATCTGACATAGGTTGAAATGATAAGCATGATGAGATCTACCAACCGTGCAATTTTTAAGAAAATCTTGAAACTGGTCTCGGGAGCTAAAGCCCCTTTTCCGTAAAATTTTCAAAATTTTTGCATTTTATATTTTTTATTTCAAAACGTGTAACAGAAAGAGGTCTAGTGTATATTGCAAAAATTTTTTTGTCTTCTATTTCCCAAACAATAGAAGCTGAAGATTAAGTGTAAATTGATAAATTGTTTGCCATGCTGTGGCTACTTCAAAACTAGTGTTGAAAATTTTTTGTTGACTGCCATTTTTCAAAATTGCCGCCAAAAAAAGCGGGACAATTCAACATTGTTCTATTTTAATGAAATTTGGTTTCCAAATAGATATTGATGTTGCGACTTCAAAACCAGTGTTGAAAAGTGTTCGTTGACCACCCATTTTCAAAATGGCGGCCAAATAGGTGGGAAATATCACATTATCCGATTTCAATGAAATTTGGTTTCCAAGTACATGTAGGTATTTATGTCACAACATCAAAACAGAAGTTAAAAATTGTATGTTGATCGCCATTTTATAAATGGCCCCCAAAAAAGGCGGGAAAATTTAACATTGTCCAATTTCAATGAAAGGTTGCAACTTCAAAACCGGATTTGAAAATTGTTCGTTGACCGCCATTTTCAAAATGGTCACCAAAAAAAAGGCAAGAAAATTCAACATTGTTCGATTTCAATGAAATATGATTTCCTAATAGGTATTGATGTCGCAAATTCAAAACTGATGTTAAAATTTGTTCGCATACAGCCATTTTCATAATTGCTGCCAAAAAAGCGGGAAAATTCAACATAGTATAATTTCAATGATTTCAATGAAATTTGGTTTCCAAATAGGTATTGATGTTACAGATTCAAAACCCATGTTTAAAATTGATCATTGACTGCCATTTTAAAAATGGCCGCAAAAAAGGTGGGAAAATTCAACATCGTCCAATTTCAAGGAAATTTGGTTTCCAAGTAGATATAATAGATAGATATATAGATATATAATAGATAAATAGATATTGGTTTCATAACTTAAAAATATGGTAAAAATTGTCATTTAAACGCCATTTACAAAAATGATGTCTCAACTTTAAAACTGGTGTTGAAAGTGGCCCTTAGCAAGAACGTTTTTGTCAAAAAAGCCCAAGAAGGAATTATAGTAGTACATGATCAGACTTAACATACAGTTCAAGATATTGGTGGTCTTTGAGCTACAAAAGTTTGAGAGACTGAAGTTCAACTGTATAACTTACAATGTGAGCTTGATTGTGGCAACTGAAAGCCAGGCGAGCGATACAGGCTCCTGGGAGCCTCTGGTTTGAAATGTTCTGGTTATGCTCCTTTTTTTTT
>MJUU01024201.1:79674-96775 GCA_002080025.1 Modiolus philippinarum
GGCCGCCATCGGGGACCATTGTTTAATATTGGACCCTATGGGGGAAAACACGTTCAAAGATTTTCTCCTTGGAAACTTCTAGAAAATGAGACACTTTAACATTGGGTTAATTTGGGCTGCAGTTTATGCCAGTCATGGACCAGGTGAGCTATACAGGCTCTTAAGAGCCTCTAGTTTCTAATGTTTATGATTTTTGTGTAAAATGTTAAATAGGCTAAAAATGGGTTCATTTTATATTTGTTTGATTTTGACAGAGTATTTTTTTAACATCTTTTTCTTAAAGATTATATCATTGTGTCCATACTTGTATTGTGTCCACACCTGTATTGTGTCAAAACCAACTTAAATTTGCACTTACCATATCGATTCAGGGTTCAAAGAGGGGGGTATATTTGGCTGGCATTCGGTAATAGCTCTTGTTAAAGGAAAATTTTAAACTGTATATTAAATTAATTACCCTTTCCTTCAAATGCAGGTGATATCTATTTTCTGTTGAAGATTTAGTAATGTTAATGAATCTATTTTCTGTTGAAAAATGTAGTAATGCTAATAAATCTATTTTCTGTTAAAAAATTTATTAATGTTAATGAATTTATGATTAATTGATTTTGTGTGCAAATTTTTCAAGTGGTCATGATGAACTTATAAATATTTTATAATCTTTTTTGCAGCTTACAAGACAATAGTACAGATGAATGTAATTTGTTGTATTATACTGTGATAAGATGTTTAATAAATAATCATATTTGTACATAATGATTACCATAATATACTTCTTATTTCACTTGACCACAAACATTTTGTGGTCTGTTATGGCATGGTGCTGCTAGCGTTGGCCTCAGTATTTGCATTAGCATATGCTGGGTTTCTGCACAATTATTTTTGTTCAAATGCCCCAATTATTGATTTTGGGAGGACCAAATAGTGTTTATTTAATTAAGCCCCCTACAAAAAGTGGCGGACGCCCTATAGTAATCAGTCTGTCTGTCCGTCCGAAACAATCGTGTCCCAGCTATAACTTTTTTCTCTTTTGAGATGGGCTTTTGATGGTTTGTGGATAGATCACCTCCAGCCTACATGTCAAGTACCTTGGTTGGTGACTTTTGACCTTGACCTTTGATCTCAGGGTCACATTCGTGCTTTTTCAATGACAAAGTTGTGTCCGGGCTATAACTTTTTTCTCTTTTGAGATCGGCTTTTGATATGTTGCATGTAGATAGATCATCTCAAGACGACGTGTTGCGTACCTTGGTTGGTGACCTCTGACCTTAACCTTTGACCTCAGGGTCACATTCATGCTTTTTCAATGACAAAGTCGTGTCCGGGCTATATTTTTTTTATCTTTTGAGATAGGCTTTTGATATTTTGCATGTAGATAGATCACCTCAAGACGACATGTCACATACCTTGGTCGGTGACCTCTGACCTTGACCTTTTACCTCAGGGTTACATCATGCTTTTTCAATAACAAAGTTGTGTCCGGGCTATAACTTTTAAGCTCACCTGACCGGAAGGGTCAGTGTGAGCTATTGCCATCACTTGGCATCTGTCCGTACGTCGTCTGTTAACTTTTCACATAATCATTTTCTCCTCTGAAACCACTGAAGCAAATTAAACCAAACTTTACAGGAATGTTGTACTAAAGGTCCTTTACAAAGATTGCTCATTTCGTTCCGATCCGATAAAAAACATGGCCGCCAGCGCGGAACTTAGGTTTAACATTGGACCCTATGGGAAAAATCACATTTTCATCTTTTGCTCCGAAACAACTGTAGCAAATTCAACCAAACATTTCAGGAATGTTGTACTAAAGGTTTCTTTACAAAGATTGCTCATTTGGTTCCGATCCGAAAAAAATGTATATGGCCGCCAGCACGGAAGATGGTTTAACAAAGGAGTCTATGGGAAAATTACATTTTCATGTCCTGAGCTACAACAACTGAAGCAAATTCAACCAAACTTTACAGTAATGATGTAAGGAAGGTCCTTTACAAAGATTGCTCATTTCGTTCTTATTCAATAAAAAACATGGCTGCCAGCCTGGTACTTAGGTTTAACATTGGACCCTATGGGAAAAATCTTATTTTTATCTTCTACTCTGAAACCACTGAAGCAAATTCAACCAAACTTAATAGGAATGATGTTCTAAAGGTCCTTAACAAAGATTGCTCATTTTGTTATGATCCAATAAAAAACATGGCCACCAGCGCGGAACATAGTTAAACATTTGACCCTATGGGAAAATCACATTTTCATCTTCTCCTCTGAAATCACTGAAGCAAATTCAACCAAACTTTACAGGAATGATGTACTAAAGGTCCTTTTCAAACACTGCTCATTTAATTCGGATCCGATAAAAAACATGGCCGCCAGCACGGAACATAGGTATTACATTTGACCCTATTGGAAAAATAACATTTTCATCTTCTCCTCTGAAACCACCGAAGCAAATTCTACCAAACTTTACAGGAATGGTGTACTAAAGGTCCTTGACAAAGATTGATCATTGTGTACCATTCCGATAAAAAACATGACCGCCAGCGTGGAACTTAGGTTAAACATTGGACCCTATGGGAAAAATCACAATTTCGTTTTCTCCTTTGAAACTTCTCAAGAAAATTCAACCAAACTTTACAGGAATGATGTACTAAAGGTTCGTAACAAGGATTGTTCATTGTGTGCCGATCTGATAAAAAAACATGGCTTCTAGCATTGAACATAGTTTTACATTGAACCCTATGGGAAAATAACATTTTCATCTTCGCCTCTGAAACCACTGAAGCAAATTCAACCAATCTTTACAGGAATGATGTACTAAAGGTCCTTAACAAAGAATGCTCATTGTGTACCGATCCGATAAAAAACATGGCAGCCAGCACGGAACATAATTTAACATTGGACCCTATGGGAAAATCACACTCTTAAACCACTGAAGCAAATTCAACGAAACTTTTACAGGAATGATGTACTAAAGGGCCTTTACAAAGATAGGTCATTTCGTTCCGATCGGATAAAAAACATGGCAGCCAGCCTGGAACATACTTTTACATTTGACCCTGTGGGGAAAATCACATTTTTATCTTCTCCTCTGAAACCAGTGAAGCAAATTCAATCAAACTTTAAAGGAATGATGTTTGGGAAGTCCTTAACAAAGATTGCTCATTTGATTACAATCTGATAAAAAACATGTCCGCCAACACGTAACATAGTTTAACACTGAACCCTAAATAGGAAAATCACATATTTATCTTCTCTGAAACCACTGAAAAAATTCAACCAAACTATAGGGGAATGATGTACAGAAGGTACTTTACAAAAATTGCTTATTTCATTTCGATCCGGCAAAAAGCATGGCCTCCGCTGCAGAGCAAAGTGTTAACATTGGAGCCCGGTATGAGAAAACCATCCTTTTCATCATCTTCTCCGAAACTATTCAAGCAAATTTAAGTAAATGTATAGAAGGTCCTTTGTAAAAATTGCTCATTTCAATAGGATAGACAAAAACACTGGTGCTAATGGAGAACATGGCTAAATATGAGACCCATTGGTAATAAAAACATATTTTTGGTCATGCATGCCATAGAAGCATTTGGTCAGGTGAGCGATACAGGCTCAGTCTCTGAGCCTCTAGTTTCTCTTTTGAGATAGGCTTTTGATATTTGGCATGTGGATAGATTGCTTTAAGGCGACATGTCACGTTCAAAAGTTGATGTCGCTTGACCATTGACCTCTAGGTCACACTTTGAGCGGGACCCACAGAGATGGATACCATCTCACTGATGTCTAGTTCATATCTGATTTTGATGGGAATAAATTCCCTGTCACAACTTCTTGTTTGACAAATAATGCCACGCTAAAAAATTTGAACCTTTTTAGTTTATGTGAAAACTCTTTAAATATATTAAAAATTACCACAAGAATGTATTTGCATGAATATTTTACATTTTGGACGTTAAATGGACAAATAAGTAGTTTTCAATGGTTTTCAGTGGCACATAGTTTTTAGCCGAGTTGCGATGAAGTCGAACTTGGCTTATAATTAGATGAATGGTGTCTTGATGTCCGGGCGTCTGGGCGTAAAACATTTGGTTTCTACACGATATCTTTAGAACCACTTGACAAGTCTAAATGAAACTTGGCATAGACATGACTTATGATCAGAGGAGGAACCCTATCGATTTTGAAGTTTGTGCGACAAAGGTCAAGGTCACAACTTAAAAAAATAGAATAAAAATTAAACATCAGGAATTTAAGCCTACACTCACATGGTAGGTACTTTTGTTTAACCTTCGACGATAGTCGAATAAAGCAAGACTTAGGTATGGTGATTCCGGCAGCGGTGTTCACAATTGCTTTTTCTTTGGTCTGTTTAACATAAACTCCCTGTACTAGCCTATTGATATTTGGTATGCAGTTGCATTAGCATCAATACAGATCAGTTTCAGTGGCGTTTTAACTCGCTTGGCTATGGCAGGATGAGCTTTTGCCATCATTTCGCTCCGTCGTCCGTCCGTAGATCTTCTTCTCTTAAACTGTCCGGCCAATTGGAACCAAACTTGATCACAATAGTCCTTGGGTGGTCCCCTTTAAAAATTGTATCCGTTGAGTGCGTACCTCATCCAAGATGGTCGGCAGCGGAGAACATAGATTTAACATTGGAGCCTATGGGAAAACACATTCAAAGAACTTCTCAGAAACTACTAGTCCAGCTAGAACCAAACTTAGTCACAATGGTCCTTAGATGGTCCCTTGCAGAAAAGGGTCCGTATGCTCTGTACCTCTTCCAAATAACTAAATACCGAAGTTACTGTGAATTTATTTTCTGGATATGCGCATTTCGACAACTTATGTCTCTTCAGTGCAGATAAAATGTAAACGTGTGGAAGACCATAAACTCAAAGATATTTAAAAACTGATAGAGAACAAATAACCAATATGATCTAAATATTCAGCCTAAATCAGCTAAGGACAGAGCTTTTCATGAGGGAGATACTCCTTAGTTTTCAACAAAATTTACAAAATTTAGATATTGTAAGGTTCCAAATAGAATCGGCTTTCGGGTCAGCATCGAAGTACTGACCACTTGGCTGGTGAATACCCTCGGGGACTAGCAGTCCACCAGCAGTGGTATCGACCCAAATGATCTTCAGCGGAGAACACATTTTTAACATTGGACCCAATGGAAAACTCATTAAAAGATCTTCTTCTTAGAAACTAATTGTCCAATAAGAACCAAACTTAGTCACGAAGTCCTGAGAAGGTCCCTCTCAAAAAAGTATCGGAAAGGTCTGTACTTCATCCAAGATGGCCGCCAGCGGGAAACATAGTTTTGATATTGGACCCTATGGGAAAACACATCTTCTTAGAAACTACTTGTCCAATGAGAACCAAACTTAGTCACAAGAGTCCTTAGATGGTCCATCTCAAAAAAGTATAGGACAGGTCTGTACCTCATCCAAGATGGCCGCCAGCGCGAGACATAGTTTTGATATTGGACCCTATTGGAAAACACATTGAAAGATCTTCCCAGAAACTGCTACACGAATAAAAACCAAACTTAGTCTCAATGGTCCTTAGATTATCCCTTGCAAAAAGTATCGGATAGGTCAGTACCTAATCCAAGATGGCCGCCAGCGGAGAACACATTTTTAACATTGGACCCTATGGAAAACACATTCAAAGATCTTTTTCTAAGATATTTCTAGTCCAATTAGAACCAAAATTACTCACAATGGTCCTTAGATGGTTCCTTGCAAAAAGATACCCGAAAGGCCCGTACCTTATCCAAGATGGCCGCAAGCAGGGAACATAGTTTTAACATTGGACCCTATGGGAAAACACATTCAAAGATCTTCCCAGAAACTGTCAGTCCAATAAGAACCAAACCTAGTCTCAATGGTCCTTGGATGATCCCTTGCAAAAAAGGTATCGGATTAATTGGTCCTTACCTCATCCAAGATTGCCGCCAGCGGAGAACATTGTTTTAACATTGGATTCTATTAGAAAACACATTCAAAGATCTTTTTCTCAGAAACTACTAATCCAATTAGAACCAAACTTTATCACAATGACCCTTAGATGGTCCTTTGCAAATAATGTATCCGACAGGTCCGTACCCCATCCAAGATGGCCGACAGTGGAGACTTTGAGTTTTAACATTGGACTCTATTGAAAACACATACAAAGATCTTCCAGGTAACCGCGAGTCAAATAAGAGTAAACTTAGTTTCAATGGTCCTTAGATGGTCCCTTGCAAAAAAAGTATCCGACAGGTCCGTACCTCATCAAAGATGGCCGACAGCGGGGAACATAGTTTTAACATTGGACCCTATGGGAAAACATATTCAAATATCTCCTCAGAAACAACTAGTTAAATTAGAACCAAACTTAGTCAGAATTGTCATTCGATGGTTCCTTCCAAAAAACGTATCCGAAAGCTTTGTACCTCATCCAAGATGGCCGCTAGCGGGGAACATAGTTTTAACATT
The DNA here is from genome assembly GCA_002080025.1 of Modiolus philippinarum. Classification (NCBI taxonomy): domain Eukaryota; kingdom Metazoa; phylum Mollusca; class Bivalvia; order Mytilida; family Modiolidae; genus Modiolus; species Modiolus philippinarum. Next base: position 86,163 of record MJUU01024201.1, read on the forward strand.
GGACCCTATGGGGAAAACCCATTCAAATATCTTCGCAGAAACAACTAGTCAAATTAGAACCAGACTCAGTCACAATGATCTTTAGATGGTTCCTGTAAAAAAGGGTATCATATGGAAAACACATACAAAGATCTTCCAGGAAACCGCGAGTCAAATAAGAACTAAACTTAGTTTCAATGGTCCTTAGATGGTCCCTTGTAAAAAAGGTATCCGACAGGTCCCTACCCCATTAAAGATGGCCGACAGCGGGGAACATAGTTTTAACATTGGACCCTATGGGAAAACATATTCAAATATCTCCTAAGAAACAACTAGTCAAATTAAAACCAAACTTAGTCAGAATTGTCCTTCGATGGTCCCTTCCAAAAAACGTATCCGAAAGGTTTGTACCTCATCCAAGATTGCCGGCAGCGGGGAACATAGTTTTAACATTGGACCCTTTAGGGGAAAACCCATTCAAATATCGTCTCAGAAACAACTAGTCAAATTAGAACCAAACTCAGTCACAATGGTCTTTAGATGGTTCCTGTAAAAAAGGTATCAGACAGGTCCGTGCCTCATCCAAGATGGCCGTCAGTGGGAACAGTTTTATCATTGGACCCTATTGAAAACACATTCAAAGATATTTTTCTCAGAAACTTCGAGTCCAGCTTAAACCAAACTTGTTCACAATATTGTTTAGATGGTCCCTTGCAAAAAAGGTATCCGACAGGTCCGTACCTCATCTAATATAGCCGCCAGCGGTGAACACAGTTTTAAAATTGGACTTTTATGGAAACACATTCAAAGATTTTCGAATAGAAACTACTAGTCCAATTAGAACCAAATTTAGTCATAATGGTCCTTAGATGGCCCCTTCCAAAAATGATATCCGACAGGTCCGTACTTCATCCAAGATGGCCGCCAGCGGGGAACATAGTTTTAACATTGAACCCTATGGGAAAACATATTCAAATATCTCCTCAGAAACAACTAGTCAAATTAGAACCAAACTTAGTCAGAATTGTCATTCGATGGTCCCTTCCAAAAAACGTATCCGAAAGGTTTGTACCTCATCCAAGATGGCTGCCAGTGGGGAACATAGTTTTAACATTGGACCCTATGGGGAAAACCCATTCAAATATCTTCGCAGAAACAACTAGTCAAATTATAAAACCAAACTCAGTCACAATGGTCTTTAGATGGTTCCTGTAAAAAAGGTATCAGACAGGTCCGTACCTCATCCAAGATGGCCGTCAGCGGGGAACACAGTTTTAACATTGGACCCTATTGAAAACAAATTCAAAGATATTTTTCTCAGAAACTTCTAGTCCAACTAGAACCAAACTTATTCAAAATATTCCTTAGATGGTCCCTTGCGAAAAAGGTATCCGACAGGTCCGTACCTCATCTAATATAGCCGCCAGCGGGGAACACAGTTTTAAAATTGGACCTTTATGGAAACACATTCAAAGATTATCTGATTGGAAACTACCAGTCCAATTAAAACCAAATTTAGTCACAATGGTCCTTAGATGGTCCCTTCCAAAAATTATATCCGATAGGCCCGTACCTTATCCAAGATGGCCGCAAGCAGGAAACATAGTTTTTACATCGGGCCCTATGGGTAAACACATTCAAAGATCTCCAAAACTACTAGTCCAATTAGAACGAAACTTAGTTGCAATGGTCCTCAGATAATCCCTTGCAAAAAGGATATCTGATAGGTCCGTACCTTATCAAAGATGGCCGCCAGCAGGGAACATAGTTTTAACATTGGACCCTTTGGGAAAACACATTCAAAGATCTTCTTCCCAGAAACTGCTAGTCCAATAAGAACCAAACTTAGTCTCAATGGCCCTTAGATGATCCCTTGCGAAAGAGGTGTCCGACAGGTCCGTACCTCATCCAAGAGAACATAGTTTTAACATTGGGCCCTACTGAAAACACATTCAAAGATCTTTTTCTCAGGAACTTCTAGTGCAATTAGAACCAAACTTAGTCATAATGGTCCTTAGATGGTCCTTTTGAAACAATGTATCCGACAGGTCTGTACCTCATCTAAGATGGCTGCCAGTGGGGAACGTAGTTTTAACATGGGACCCTATGGGAAAACAAAATCAAATATCTTCTCAGAAACAACTAGTCAAATTAGAACCAATCTTAGTCACAATGATCCTTATGTGTTCCCTTCCACAAAATGGTATCCGAAAAGTTTGTACCTCATCCAAGATGGCGGCCAGCGGGAAACGCAGTTTTAACATTTGACCCTATGGGAAAACACATTCAAAGATCTCCGAAACTACTAGTCCAATTACAACGAAACTTAGTTTCAATGGTCCTTAGATGATCCCTTGCAAAAAAAGTATCGGACAGGCCCATACCTAATCCAAGATGGCCGCCAGCGGGGAACATAGTTTGAACATTTGGCCCTAAGAGAAAACACATTCAAATATCTTCTCAGAAAACTGGTCAAATTAGAACCAAACGTAGTCACAATTGTCCTAAGATGGACCCTTGCAGAAAAGGCATCCGACAGGTCCGAATCCCATCCAAGAAAGCCGCCTGCGGGGAACACAGTTTTAACATTGGAACCTTTTGAAGACACATTCATAGATCTTCTTCTCAGAAACTACTTGCCTAAGAAGACCCAAACTTAGTCAAAATGTTTCTTAGATGATCCCTTCCAAAAAAGGTATCCGGCAGGTCCATACCTCATCCAAATTTCAAAGATCATCTTCTCAAAAACTCCTTGTCCAATTAGAACCAAACTTAGTAACAATGTTCCTTAGATGGTCCCTTGCAAAAAAAAAGTATCCGATAGGTCCATACATCATTTAAGATGGCCGCCAGCTGGGAATATAGTTGAAATTGGACCCTATGGAAAACAAATTCAAAGATCTTCTCAGAAACTAATAGTTTTGTGCAATTATAGAGCCAAACTTGGTCAGAATTGTGGTTAGATGGTCCTGTCCAAAAAGGTCCTTATGGCCTTACTGTATAAGGTGGCGGCCAGTAGGGTACACCTATGGTTAAATGTGAAACGCTTTCAAGCTTAAAATGATTGAATAGCAATAAAAGATACATCTGTTTTTATTGTTCATAAAGATATATTGCTTTATTACAAGAACTTCTACTATATATCAAATAGTTCTAATTATGTACATCAACACACTTTTTATACGAAAAATTTTTGCGGTCGTATAATGTTATGGTGCTGTCGTCGTCATCGTCGTTGTCGTCGTCTTTGTCTGTAGACACTTTTGTTTTTGGTCAATAACTTAAGTTTTAGTTGACCAATCCTTATGAAATTCTGGCACAATGTTCCTTGGTACAAAAGAAAGGCCTGGCTTAGTTTTGGTCATTGTGGCCCCACCAATTTTTTAAAAAGGGGCCAAAAGGGTGAAATTTGATGTTTTCATATATTTGACAGTAGAATCTTTATTATTTATCGGATTATGATGGGGTTTCTTTCAGTGTCCTCCTGAGGAAATTTTCAGTTAGTAGTATGCCATCGGATTTCACATGGAATGTACCGTTCACGAGATAAATGGGGCCCAAAAGGGGCGAATTTCAAAATTTAATTTTTAGCTCACCTGGCTATGCCAGGGTGAGCTATTGCCATCACTTGGCGTCCGTCGTCTGTCCGTCGTTAGCCCACTTTCAAAAATCTTTTCCTCTGAAACCACTGGGTCAAATGGAACCAAACTTTAACTGAATCATCACTAGGGTATCTAGTGTCAAATTTGATATTTTGTATGTCTTAGGTCAAACAACATGGCTGGCGTTACTAAAAATAGAACATAGGGGTAAATTACAGATTTGGCAAATAACTCAAAAACCATTACAGAAATCAAAAGTCTGACAGAATAAAAAAATGATCAGCATGAGAAGATCTACCCATGCTGAAATTTTTAAGAAAATCTGATGACCCGTCTAAGAGTTATTGCCCTTTTTCCGTAAAATTTTCAAAGTTTTGATGTTTTTTATCTTTTATTAAAGAAAACTATAACAGACAGAGGATAAGTTTAAATTGCAAAAATGTTCAGCATGTTAAGATCTACCCACATGGATTTTTAAAAGAAAATCCAAGTATCTATATATGAGTTGTGGTCCTTTATTGGTAAAATTTTTCGTGATTTTTGTACTTTTTGTCCTATATTTCAAAAACGCTTTGAGATAGAGGTCAAGTTTAAATTGCAAAAATGTTTGGCAAGTTAAGGACTATATTTTATTGAACACATTCAAGTTTTCCGACCACTTCCAAGATGGCCGCCAGCGGGGAACTTAGTTTACCATTTGACCTAATGGGAAAATTCATACAAAGAACTTCTTCTTGAGAACCACTGAATGGATTTGAACCAAACTGGGCATGAATGATGCTTATGAGGTGCTGACCAAGTGTTGTTACTTTGGTGCTGATGTGTCATCTGACATGCCGCCATCAATGATCTTAATTATAACATGGGACCCTATGGGAAAATGCATACAAAGAACTATTTTAGAACCACTGAATGGATTTCAACCAAACTTGGCATGAATGATGTTTATGAGATGATGACCAAGTGTTATTACTTTGGTGCCAATCTGTCATCTTACATGACCGACAGCATTGGACCCTATGGGAAACGCACACAAAGATCTTCTACAGAACTACTGAATGGATTTAAATCAAACATGACATGAATGATGCCTGTCAGGTGCTGACCAAGTGTCACCAGCTGTAAACATAATTTAACAAAAGATCTTCTTCTAGAGAACTGCTTAATCCAAACATTGCTTATGAGAAGCTGATCAAGTGTTGTTACTTCAGTTCTGATCCATCATCCAACATGGCTGCTAGTAATGAAGTGGACCCTAAGGGTAAATGCATACAAAGATATCATGGAAAACCATTGAAAGGATTCAATTTAAACATTGCATAAATGAAACTTGTGAGATTTTGACCAAGCTTGTTACTTTGGTGCTGATCCGTCTTCCGACATGACCACCAGTAGCAAAACATAGTTTATCATTGGACCCAGTGGGAAATGCATAAAAAGATCTTCTCCTCTGAATCTGCTTGAACAATTTCAGTAGAATTTTGATATAATAGTCCTTATGTGACCCTCTTCAAAGTGTTATGTTTAATGGCTGCCAGCAGGGAACGTAGATTAACATCGGCCCCGCTTAAGTTTGGTAACTGCATTCAAAATCTTCTCTGAAACTGTTTGAACAATTTTAAGTAAATTTTATAAAAAGTTTCTGATTTTTATGTACATACACCACCAAAGATGGACCATCAATTGATAATTATAGTGCTGCACAACCCAGGTGAGCGATACAGGCTCTTGAGAGCCTCTTGTTTTTATTTTTAGTGCGATTTTGATGCAGATTTTTGCAGTGGATTCCTTATGAAAAATTAACATAGCGCTGCATCATAAGATTTTTGATAACTTGTTTCTTCTCCTAGCTATGAAGGGCCTAATGGGGCAAAACTTGCAAACATGCGGATTACCTAAAATTTTTATTTTTCATTAGATTTCGATGGGATTTTTTTCTTTAGATTCCTCTCATTGAAGGCTTTCAGTAGTATGTCAACGGATTGGTGTAGCTCTTACCGTTTTTGAGCTATAAGGGGTTAAAGGGGCCAAAATTGCAATTTTTAGAAATATGTAAAATCTTTATTTTACATCAGATTTTGATAGGAATTTTTTCTTTAGATTCCTCTCAATGTAAGCTTTTAGTAGTATGTCAACGGAATTGGTGCAGCTCTTACCGTTTCCAAGCCATACCGGGTCAAAGGGACCAAAATTGCAATTATTAGAAATATGTGAAGTCTTTATTTTTTATTAGATTTTGATGGGATTTTTTTCTTTGGATTGTTCTCATTGTAAGCTTTCAGTAATATGGCAGTATATTTTGCGTTGCTCTTCAGTTTCAGGGTCAAAGGCGCCAAATTGCATTATTTCAAAATATGTGAAATCTTTATTTTTCATTGGATTTCAACCTGAGTTTTTTCTTTGGATTTCTCTTAATGGTAGTCAACAGAATTTCTTAGCTCTTACAATAATCCAGTAATAAGGGATTAAAAGGGCTAATTTTTATTTTCACTAGTTTGAGTCCAGTTAATTTATGTGTCAAGGTCCTTATTGTGTCCAGCAAATTACTGTGTCCACATTCATTTTAGTTTACACTTGTTCAAATTTCAGTGGTCGACATGCTGCGGTCGTATCATGCTGCGCTCGGCGTAGCCCTTTATTAAGGAGTGTTATAATTTAAAAATAGATATGATGAAAAGTAATAATTTTAAAATGGGGAGATAATAAAATAAAGGAGGCTATAAACTTCATTTTCTTTTCAAACATGTTATAATTACGGCAATTTATGGGGACAACCTTTACCAACTTTTTTTAAAGGGGTTTCTGAATGTTTTGATTTACCTTGAATAAAAGGGGAACTCCTGCCCAAATATTTAATTGTGTTCTTATATAGGCTGCAATTGGTTGGAGGGGTTCTTAGTTGCCTTGGAAACTAGACAAGAAAACTTACATTTTTGAAAAATAAGTTTACTGCTACATATTTTATTTTCAATTTCAGAAATATGGATAAACTATATAATGGACAAACCCTGCCCAATTTTTTTCAAATATGATTGCCAGAGTAACATGAGTTAGCATTTGACAATTTTAAAACACATTCAAAGATCTTCTCAGAAACTTCTAGTCTAGTTATGAACTAACTTAGTCACAATGTTCCTAGATTGTCCTCTACAAAAAGGGCATCCTGCAGATCTGTACATCATTCAAGATAGCCACCAGTGGGAACATTGGATTCCATTGAAAGAATTTCGTGTCCAAAACCACTAATCCAAATGGACCCAAACTTGATCAGAAAAGTATTTTGATGGCCCCTTCAAAATTTGTATCTGCATCCAATTCAGGGTTGCCTCTAGGGATCATAGCTTAAACTCTGGACCTTAATTGAAATGCCATTCATCTGTCTTTGTCAGCCATTGCCCAGGTGAGCGATACCGGCTCTTGAGAGCCTCTTGTTATGTCTATACCCCTGCAGTCATGCTCCACTGACTTTGAAATTTCGATTTTTTTTTCAAATGTTTAGTTTTTTTCTTGTGTCTGTTTAGCATCAACCACTCATAGTTTCCCATTGATAGTTGGGATGCAGTTGCATTGGCGTAAGTACAGATAAGTTTTAGTGTCGTTTCATGTCAATACCCCCGCAGTCATGCTCCACTGACTTTGAAATTTTGCACTGTTTATCAATGTTGAATTTTTTCTTGTGCCTGTTTAACATCAACCACTCATAGTTGCCCATTGATATGTGGTATGCAGTTGCATTAGTATCAGTAGAGATCAGTTTCAGTGCGTTTTATGTCTATGCCCCTACAGTCATGCTCATACCATTGTGTATATTTGAAAAAAAATAATCTGGCCCGCGAAGCGAAGCGGGCGGAAAAATTTCCCTGTTCGGGGAAAAATCCCAGGCATGGTCCGTGCGTAAATGCACATGAGACAAAATCTCTATAGATACATGGAAATTTAATCAATGGAACACCTCTTTTATTGTTATGTTCTCTTTAAGTCAGAATTTATCTTTTTTATATGATAAATTTTTAGACTTCTTTCCAAATAAGTCTCACGTAAAATAATGCAGGTGAATTACCTGAGGAACGTGACATATTTTTTTAATTTTTGCGTCTATGCAGCTATCAGTTAAAATTCGTTGAAAATAAAATCAAGCATGTTTGGAAATAATCCGCATGTGTTGCTTTATACAAATAGGAATGTTAGCTGTGTTCAACGCAAATTGAATGTGAAAACAGCTGCAGGAAAATTTCTGACTAATAGTTCGGTTCTTGGGGAATTTACATCAAGTACGACGTAAAGAGTTATGCTGGATGCAAGATTATCCATTAAGTGAAAAAATAAAAGCCCTAATGCTAGGTTTACACCGCCGATCAAAGCAACTCGACCGAACTCGATCTATGAATATTCATGAATATTCATCGATCGGGACACTGATCTTGAATGCTCGTGTTCGGTTTACTTACCAAATCGGGGCAATCTTACTAACTCTGCTGAACTCGAGCTGTGTTCCCGAATTTTTTTGACATGTCAAAAAATATCGTGAAGAGGTCGTGTGCATTATATGTCGAGAACAAGTCGGGAATCAATCGGGGTCTGATCTAGGTAGTCGTGAAGAGGTCGAAAAGGGATCGGTCTTGATCGAGTTTCAAAATTTTAGCCGATCATGTCGATTTCTACCCGACTTTAACTCATTCGCTTCTCGATTTATGCCGAGTCGCTTCCAGACCAACTCGATTAGTACTCGATCTTTTCTCGACTAACACGATTCATTCTTTTTCTCTATACAAGATCTTCCCGACCATAACCCGGTTTTTTCCCGACAAGTATCCGACTTTTACTCGACCACTCAAGACCTTTACTCGATTTAACACGACAGTGTGTCATCTTTTCATAATATCAAAACATGAGGCTTTCAAGAGCCCCAGTGTCTCGCTAGGGCCTTACTTCAGTTTTTAAAGGAGCCATCCAATGGACTCCAATGACTATTTTGATCGAGTTTGGTTGATGATCATCGTTGAAATGATGAAAATCTGCAAGATACTATATCAAGTGGGGACCAGCCAATGACTATTGTTTTCAATTTTGACCAATTGGGAAAGCAGTTTCAGAGTAGAAGATCTTTGAATGCTTAAGTAAGGTCGAATATTAAATTATGTTCCCCGTTGGATTGCATGCAGACAAGATAGATACTATTTTGAAATTGGAACATCCAAGGACTATTTTGACCAATTGGTCTAGTGAAAATCCTTCTGGTACAATGTTTAACTTTGTCTCCCTAAGCAGTCATCTGGTATTAGCTGACGATATGGCAGACACTATTTTAAAAAGGGACCATCATTTGGCAATCGTGACAAGTTTGGTCTAATTGGCTTAGGGGTTTCAGAGGTAACGTTTGAATGAGTTTTCCTATAAGATCCAATTTAAAGCTATATTCCAAGTTGCCGGTTATATTTGATTAGAAGCAGGCATGGTGGTTTTTTCACATTGAACCAATCGAGATCTATCATCACTCTGCGGTTTCTGTGTAGAATATATTTGAATGCACAGTTTATGGACAAAGGACACAAAATAATGTCAAAAACTTAACTTGGCTATATCAGGATTGTTGGAAAGAATATCAGATTGTACATGCTACTAGTATAACTAAAGGGTGAAGTGTAGAGGGCTTAAATTCAATCGACTAGCTAGGTTAGCTGACAGAATTTGAAATTGAATCCGAGATTTACCCAATATACACATTCCAGAAACAGATTCACTAAACACATGAATTCAAGAATAAAATAGTGTTTCTTCCGAGCAGGTTGGTACTCTTATCACAAATTTTGATTCAAGCTAAATCACACAAGGAAAATACGATTTTGAACATTTGTAACAGGTACTTGCAAAATAAATTCTTCTAGATTTGCACCGGGCAAATGATGTACCCAACAGGCAGCCCCTCGCCATTTTCACTTTCTAAAAAAAAACAGATTTTTTATACAGAATGCAGGTTTAAAGCTATACACGGAAACTACTGTAAATCTAGTTGCCACCCCATATCATGTGATGATATGTCTTCTGTTTTATATATCAGATTAGTCCTACATGTAATGACAGGAAAATCACACAGTCGCTTTCTGACGCATGATTAGGAGGATGACCTGCTAGTATGTTAGGCGAGCATTCATTCCACTATAGTGACGACTTTGAAGCATTTGCTATTGTCTAACCCAAAATACGCGCCTTCTGTGTCAGATTCGCCTTCTCTGCTATTCTATATCTATCACAGTTATCATCTTTTCCATGAAGCATCAGCCACATGGGCCACATATTTTGCTGTACTACCACCATGCTGAACTGTTCCCTGAATTTTCACGTTTCATCCCCATATATATATACAGGGGACTTGAGCATTATTGTAGACAAAAAAGTTAGACGATTCTTTAGAAAAGGGCCTAAATATCGCCCACCTTCGAAAATAAACTGGCAAGCTTGTTTCGACATTATTAAAGACTCGGTAACCAACTATTGTATAAAATGGTGCAAACGAGAAAGTGCAGACAAACATGCTCTTAATATGTTTAAAGATAAAATCATTAGTAAAGTCACCAACAAAATTAATTTCTATAAAGAAAATTATTATGAGTCACCACCTAAGCTGCCTGTTAACATAATTAAGTCCAAACTGAAAGAACTTGGTGAGAAATATGTGTTTGCACCTGTCGACAAAGCTTCAAACAACGTGGCCATTATCTGAAAAAAATACTATATCGATGTCCGAAAAACGAATTGGCAAAGTCTAGCACTTTTGAACGTACAAATTATGACGAGAAAACGCTCACCACACAACATTACAAGGATACAGAAACACTCAAAGTTCCACCTAAAGATAACACCCTACCTACTATGTACTGGATTCCTAAACTTCACAAAAATCCCTACAAACATCGTTTCATTTCGGCTTCAAGTAATTTTTCTACCACAAATTTGTCCATCAATTTAAAGAGTGCACTCACTTGTATAAAGGAGTTAGTCAAAAACTATTGTGAGAAAACATATCAAAACTCT
>MJUU01024201.1:102831-147746 GCA_002080025.1 Modiolus philippinarum
ATTTTTCGATTCCATTACAACGGTTGTCATTCGGAAAATTTTAACCCTCAGAATAGTGTCTACAAATCTTTAACATCCTTTCTGTACATTTTCTTAGCTACTTGATTTATCCCCATGGAAACGCTTGCAATTATGGTATTTCTAGAATAATAATAAAAAAAAATTGGTCGGTAGCTTGAGTCTGGTTAAAATATTGTTTAAAAGTCAGAATTTCTATCATTTTCATACAATTCCGTCTACTTTTCTGTTTCAGGGAATTTATTTTTACATTTCTTTTGTATGATATTTTGAAACAATTCTGAGCACTTTTTCTCCGCCCTTTTTTGTTTCCGTGGTAACGATGGCTATTTAAAACAAATATGACTCATAATCATGCTATGGCGGAACACGTTTTCTTATCTTATATGCGCTGCAAATTGTAAACTAATTCCGAGGGATTACAATTACGGTAGGTACTTCAGGCATATGTACACTATCTCCCTTAATTGTAATCGGTTACAATTAAGGGAGGTCCTGCAACCGTAAATGTAACCGGGATTACATTTAAGGGTGGTCCTTAACCTTAAGTGTAATCGGATTACAATTAAGGTAAGGATTACAATTAAGGGCTCAACACAGCATTAACATTAGCCATCTAAATTGTTTTATTATTATCTACATTTCTGATACTGATAACTGATACTGATGGTACTAAACTCTGTCTCAAGTTAAAGGAAAATTTCAGTGATCACTTATCGATCACAAATTTCAAATCAAAATCATCAGTCAAACTCCTCAGAGAGTTTGATCGAAATAATGTTCGATTAGTCGAAATATTCAATCGATTACCGTTCGATTTTTATTGATATGTGATCGATTATCAATTTGATCGATTAGTTAAGTCTGGAGTACTGTATGAGGATTTGACGACGTATCGTACATGTTAAGGTCCTATTGTCTATGAATGTATGATTTACAGCTAAAATATTTTAAGTAGTAGGAAAGTTTGGCATGGAATTTGACAAAGAACTAAATACCGAAGTAACTGTTTATTTAGTTTCTGTATATGACCATTTTGACAACTTATGTCTCTTCAATGCAGGTCAAATCAAAACTTAGGTCCAAAAATGTTCAAAAGATGATTCGAATATTTGGTTACCTGAAAATAGACGCTTTTTAAGCCAATTGTTGCTTAACTTTTTTGGTTCAGAAAGAAGCAACTGACTGAGAAACTTTACAGTTTCATTCAGACAGACGACTGCTGGGAGAAACCGGGGTTATTGTTTTAACAGGATTTATTGTTTTCTGTAAACTAAAAATATTTATTACATGATTTTATTTTCTATGTTTTTCTGGCTGGCCGAAACCACTTGAAAAGTAATGAGTATGTATGATGTCAACCTCAAATGTGCTATAAAAAGCTAAAGGTAACGTGGCCTCTAATGTCAACCTGATATGGACTAAACATAGAAATAAAAATTCCAGTTTTCCATATAAATCAAAATTTAGAAAGAAATATTTTATTGAATGTATTCTTCAATTTTATTGTTAAAACTTTCATATTTGTTCATTGAAATCATAAATTTGTTATTTTTTATCTAACGAATGTATTACAAAAAAAAACCAAATAAACAAATAGATAGATAAATCAGTAATAATGACATTCCTCCCCAGTAACCACAGTCTCTAATATGTCTTTTTATAAATCAATTTTCCCTCTGTTAAATCAAATAATAGAATGATTACTGACTTTGAAATCGCTTGCTGCAAGGATTTATCAACCCTCAAAAAGCAATATTCCTTTTTCAGGTTGATAAATCCGAGCAGCAACCTACATCAAAGTCAATAACTGAATAATACCATCTGCATAAAATGCAGAAGTATAAAACCTAAGGAAACATACACGATTTTAAGAAAAAAAATATTGCTTGCTCGATGTTTTATTAGCATTAAAGAAAATTAAGAATTACATGCATATTCTGTCCTTCAGTTTATTAAATTTATATAGATAATAAAATATGTTACTTTATTACTGGTAGCTGATGGTCAGAAGCCAAAACTATAATCCCTGAAATATGTATGTGGTAAATGAAAGGATATGGAGTAAATGCATATAAGAAAAAGTTTCTACAAATACATGGTAAAAAAAGCAAAGGAACAACAATATCCAAATTTTTGTAATTTTTTTTGAAAACCAAGTAGTATCTCTCTCATGCAAAGCTCTGTCCTTGGCTGATTTTGCTTTACATTTAGATCATATATATTGGCATTTGCTCTCTATTTATTTTCTTAAACATCTTTAAGTTAATGGTCTTCCAAATGTTTAGAATTTATTTGCACTGAAGAGACAAAAGTTGTCGAAATGCTCATACTAGTAGTAGTGCAGAAATTAAATTCACAGTAACTTGTATTAATAAAACAACGAATACAGATTTCCCTATGTCCATAAGCCCCTTTCGATTTCACCCTACTTTTCCAGTGGCAGTCAGAATTTCCCGCCCCATGACCCTTTCCATACCCCAAAGTGATTATTTATTAACAAACTTGTTCTCGTCTTGATATAGCTGAAATATTGCTCAGTAGACGTTAAACAATATGCCATCATCATCATCATCATCCTCAGTCAAAGCTCTGTCCTTGGCTGATTTTGGCTCTTCATTTAGATCCTATATATTGGGCATTTGCTCTCTATCAGTGTTTTAAAACATCTTTAAGTTTGTGGTCTTTTAAATGTTTACATTTTATTTGCACTAAAGAGATATAAATTGTAGAAATGCGCATATACACAGTAACTTCGGTATTTAGTTATTTTCTATTGTTGTTCTTCATCTTGAAGTAACCATGAGGCCTTCAACAATGAGCTTTGCTCAAACCTCATAGTAAGTTCAAGACGGCACCTAGCACCGGTTTGAGCATAATTCTTAGCTAATTGTCGAACAACGCTACATCCATGTCTTTTCTTGTCATAATGCGGGATTGTCAACAAACATCGATTAACCTGGCAAAGTGCTCTTACAATCACTGTCATCCGTTGCCCGACAAAAGCACTATAAAAAATAGTCTTGACTTTAAAATTAGATTATCATAATAACTTGTTACATTGACCTCTATATTGGATACTTTTGAAGTTTTTTTTAAATTTTTCATGAAATTTGTAGGACAATATTTCTCGTGTATTAATCACATTAAGATATTTGCTTTTAGGAATCAAGCACGTTAACGTTTTATATCTACAGCTCAAGAAAACATTGCAAAGTACAAAGAAACAAAACAAACTTCTAATTACGGAAAAGATTATGAAGAAAGTAAATGGGGGCCAAATGCTGCAGTCGATGGTGATCAGCGAATGATTGGGTTAAGTGGTGCGTGTGCACATATGCAGTATAAACGTGGACAATGGTGGGCAGTGAATCTAGGACAGAAGTACACGATTAATTTTATCAGAATCTTTTCAGGTATTATTCCAATATAATAAATGTATTAATTTTGATACGTCAACCGGTATATGTAATTGGAGCAAAATATATTTTCTGTACAAAAAATTCGTTATTTACATGTAAAACTTGCAGAATAACGTCCTGACAAAAATATTGTGCATTCATAAAATATCTACAAAACATTTCTCATTTGGTAAAAAGGGGAATGAAACTCATTTCCTTTGCAATCTTGGGAGAATTTGACTGAAAATCTAATAAACTATTGTATAGAAAGAAGAAATTTAAGACGATTTATCTGGATTTTGAAAGCTGGAATATTGTTAAATATCATCCCGCTCGCCAGAATATGAAGCTTGGCGATCGTTGGCGCTTACGGGATGATTTTTCACGATATATAGATGTCAAAATTCTGATTACATATACGTATTCACTAGCCAATAGATTGAGCTTACACCAAAAAAACATATAGCAGATTCACGTGGGATTCAGAGCATGAGACCAACCCACATACCGAATGTATTTTACCTACCACGGATAGAACCTTATGAGAAAATTTATACACTCAAAGTTGGGGTCACTGACATGTACTACCTAAAGCCAAATAGCTTTCGAAAAACTCAACTAATCAGATAAAAGTTAATGCACTCATTAAGTCGTGAAATTTGAGTTTAAAGACAAAAACTTATCACAGACTGTCATATACTACCTAAGACAAAGCCATATACCATATATCATTGACCTTCCACTGATAGTGACTTAAACTAATCTAATAAGAAAATTTATACATAAAATTGAGGTCCCGGACATGTGCTACCTAAGGCCAACAAACACGTATATCAGGCTGACGATAACCCGAATCTGGAAATTATATCAAAATTGGATATTGAATAATTTTGTGATAGTATACTTCATACAAATATCTTCAGTTTCTATTGGGTAATAAGCATGTGTTATTTAAATTTATCCCTAACTAGCTCCGCCCACTAGAAAACCATTGGTTTACCGATATACCACCCTGATATAGAAAAAAAAAATCACCCTTCTCTCGATATATCACACTCCTGTCGATATATCACTCTCTTGACTGAGAATTACATTTATAATGCATTGAAGTAATTACTGAATTAACATGGTTATACAGTTTCATGAAGCAAATAAAAATCACATCGTCCAAAAGATTAATTTTAATTAGAAATGCAATTCAAATTTATTACATTTAATGCTTAAAGTTTATTGTAAAATGCAGGTTTTTTTGCCTTTTTTTGTTTGTTGTTGTTTATTGTTGTTGATGTTGTGTTTTTGTTTGTTTTTGTTTTTTGTATTTTAGAGGGGGGGGGGGGGGGTAAATATTTTTCTTTTGTGTTACTTGAATGTTGCATTGATAAGTATATTGAGTATAATAATAAAACACGTACTGCCTGTATAGAGGGTAATATACTGGAATACCACACTCAGAATATATATCACCCTCGACTACGTTTCGGATGATATATTTACTTTGTGTGTTATTCCAGCATAACACCCTTTACAACAGGCAGTATTATAAACATACTGCCTTCAGTGGAGGGTGTTATGGTAGATTACCACAAGAAGAAAAAATATCAAATGAAGAAAAATATCACCCGAGACAGCGTCGAGGGTGATATTTTCTCTTCATGTGATATTTTTTTCTAAGTGTGGTAATCTACCATAACACCCTCCACTGAAGGCAGTATGATTTTTATACTGAATGCCTTCCTTTTACCTTTTTACTGAATAAATGATATGGTTTCTCATGAAAAAATTAAGTGTTTAAGTCAAGAATATAATATGAATTTCAACATCTGAACACAAATATTGTAAACTCTAACATATATGTGCTAAATAGAAGATCAAAACGGGAAAATGCTAAAATGAAAAATGAAAATAAAGTTATTCTTAGAAACAATTAGTAAAATTGTCCACTTCACGGGGGTTTCCCAACTAGGTAAGGCTGAGGCATGAAGCATCCCAAATGGATGACCTGAGGTGATGGTAAGAGCCGAGATGTTCCGAAGAGGTTCCCGCGAAAAAGAGTCCCTGTTACGTGATACAGCGGAGGAATCTGGCGCCAGACGAAAGTGCCCACATAAGACACATTCCAGCCACCAAGTAGGAAAGGTATACTTATTTAGTGGGAACTTATATCTTTTGTCTTTAGTGGGGAAGAAGAATTCTCTGGGCCTAGCAAATCCTGTAGTTTATTTAAGGAATTCCTTTTAATTATTTACAGGACGATTTCTGTGATATTTACCCCTGAAACAACGAGTCAATGAGACAACCCGTTGGTTTATCTTGACCCCAAAAAGTTTCACCATAATGGCGGCGAGGCTAATTGGGAATGTAGATATAGTTCACTGAAGTGGAACCAACCTTTTATATTTTTCTATCGGAAAGGTTTTTATAGTTATTTTTGGTTCCTTTTCTTTGAGAAGAAAGACTTTTTCCTTCTTTCGAAAAAAGTTTTGAAAGTTTTTCGTCCCACGTGGAGTTGAGAAAAAGTTTGCCGTAGGAAATACACATTTCATCTGGGCGGAAGTCACGTGACCGTCTGGACCGGAAATTACCCAGTTATTGATTGATGTGTTTTGATTGGAATGTAAACACTGGTGGCGTTGTGTATTGATGTTTATTAATAGAGAATAAACACTGTTTGAGTCAATTCATTTACATTTTGAGGTGTATTTAGTGATTATTGAAATAAAGTTGAGTTATTTCTTTACTATTGTTGACATAAATTGACAGTTTCCTTCGTTTACAATGGATAAATCAGGTCAACTACATGCTAAAGTGAGCATAAATACATGTAGTATAAAGGATTTGTTGAGATTACCTGGTATTGGTACAAACATTTCAATGAAAATTATGGAAATACGGGGAAAAGGTCTCCTCTTTACCAAAGAAAACTTGCCCTTTATAGCGTATTTGAGGGTTACACCAGAGCTCATAGAGTCAATTGATTTTGGTACAACCAAGCATGCATTCGACGACTTATGTCCATTAGATAGTGCAAACAAAACCAGGAGCAGTTGGGTCCTTTATGACAACCGACCCAAGTCAAACCAGTCACTGCTGGTCAGGATACCAAACAAGTTGTACACGAGACAAAACCAATTGTTACCAAGCAAGAATTTGGTGTACCGAACATTGTCAAACAAAAAGTTCCACCACCTAACTATGAGTTAGATTTATTTGTGCAACAACAGTAAAATAATGTACAAATAAGTGAGACAAATCCTAAGAATACTGCTGAGCAAGATGTACAGACAGACACACAAATGTTACATGGGGCGACAGCTGATACAAATAAGAACTTGTATGTGCCTACCCCTGTAACGCAGGGATCTATGGTACAGGCCATGAGTAACTTACAAGTCCTACCTACCCAAGGGGCAATGGGCGGAAAGTCTCGGGGTTCCAATGTCCATATTTCTGCTCTACCTGCAGGGTTGTCTATCAGTAGTAACACCCTACCCAAACCAAGTATTTACTTGAATCGTGGTACAGTACATATGCAGTGGAACTTACAAGCAGGCACAAACGCGGGTGTATTTGTTGGTCAACCATATAACCAACAAGGATATACACAACAACAGCCAGGTTTAACGCAACAACACACTACTCAAGTCGTAGCGCAGAACACGCAAGGTGGTCAGTCGCATATGCAAATTCCGCCAGCATATGATACTACTAGACGCATTACTACCATGGCATATTTGGTGTTCCTCCGTCAAATCACCGTGATCTTCAACACCCAGTTTCCTCCAAGCAATGGAAACCGTTGTATATGTCGAACTATAGTTATGACTCGGATTGATCTGACTCCAACTCAACCGATGGACATCAGACCCCCCAAGAATACAATTCTAGGTATCATAACTATAAACAACGTACCCCACCACAATCACGTCGTCACAGGCGCAGAAACTACAAATCACCTACTCGTGATTATGCAACTAAGAAAAAACACCGTAGTCAAGACCGACTACCGACCCCACCTAAAACTGTTCCCAACGACCTTGGGCAAGATGTTAAACCTGTACAAGAAAAACAGAGTACTACACCCACCCCAGCTAAATCAGCTGAACAAGAGAGACAATTACAATGCAGTATGATGTCATCGTTTAAAACGCTAAAGTACAATGGCAAGAGTGATTGGACATCATTTTACACTAATTTTTCCCGTTGCTAAACTAGCCGGTTGGAGTGAAGAGTTAAAACTCGACCAGCTATGTTGGTCACTTGATGACAAAGCCAGTGAATACTGTACATTAGTACTGGAACAAACACCTGAGATTTCGTACGACGAAATGATCCTTAAAATGGAGGAGCGTTTCGGTATCAAAGATAAACCCGAATCTTTATAAACTCAGTTTTCAAAACTCAGTCCAGTATAAGAATGAGTCACTGGAGGACTGGGCTGACAGAGTATTGTCACTAGCGACAAAAGCTTTTAGGGACTTACCCGAATCTCATGACAAAACAAGCTGTTTTAAAATTCTTTCAAGATTGCAATGACAGTGAAGCAGGTAGACATGCTTGTGGTCTAAGACCAGAGACTATGGACAGAACCATAGATATAATCAAATGGTTTCAACATACGACTATAGCCATAAGAGGTAATAAATCAGTGGATAACCCTGATAAGCAGGTCAGAGTACAAACATCCTCTACTATGGATAATAGAATGTCAAACATGGAGAGGCAAATGGAGAATTTGATTACAAGCATGAATACACTGAGCAATGCAATGAAAGGTGAACTGCGCCCCAAGACTGAAAATAAACGTGAAACCTCACGCCAGAGTGATAAGAGCAAATCACCGCCCAGTTCACGACAGGGCCCGCCCAGGAATAGAAGACCCAATTTTAACAAAAAAAAAATCAGGGTAAGCAAACTCAGAAGCGCACTGAGGACAGGGAATGTTTCGGATGTGGAAACATAGGTCATTTGATAAGGGACTGTCCTTCAGTCAAACTCTAAAGACAAAAAAAAAACGTCCACAGGAGGTACAGCTATAGAGAGTACAAACTCAGACCCTGAAAGCGTAGATGGTACAGTATCAGTACGACATCTTAACTCAGCTCTGATGATGGGAATAGAAATAAAAATCAGAGGTATATTGGTACATGCCATTGTTGATACCGGGTCTGAGGTGACGGTGCTATCAGACAAATTTTTGACTAATTTGAGCACAAACCTGATACAGTGAGGTCTACATTTCAGACATGAACTACATGTAGCACCCCTAGACTGTGATATGATATTGGGACTGGACTTTATGAGCAAGCACAAAGTTTCACTAGATCTTGGGAAAAGTGAGTTTTACATACATGACAGGAAGGTCGAGGTCACATATGGACGACAAGTTCCTACAGAACCTTCTGTCAGGAAGATGACCATTTCAGAGAAGACAGTAGTTCCGCCGAACTCTGCTATTAAGTTGCCATGTGATGTACAACTACTGGAAAATGACTTTATTGTAGAAGCCGTGAAAGCCCAACCTTTGTTGATGCCAAGAACCGTTTGCACTGGCGGTCAATTACCAGCCATTTGTCTGGTGAACGTCGGTGAAACCCATGTCACTTTAAAGAAAGGAGAAGTAATAGGTCAAGCAGAGGAAGTTACAGTAATAACTTCAATACCCGAACCAGGAGATGAGAATACATTTAATGTAATAAGTTCTGCTGGTAAAAAAATCCCTGAACACTTATCGGACTTGTACAAATTGTCATGTAGAGAATTGTCCGATATAGAAGTCCGATATAGAAAAACAGCAAGTATATGATATGCTGTGCGACTACCAAGATGCATTTGCCACACATGACTATGATCTTGGAGACTTTACTGAAATAGGACATAGTATAGACACTGGAAAGCAAAGCCGATAACGCAACGCATGAGGCGTACAACAACTTGCTTTGTTGAAGAGGAGGAGGCTCATCTGAAAAAAGATGATAGGTGCTGGAGTTTTACAACCCTCTATATCAGAGTGGGCTTTCGCACCAGTGCCCATCCGCAAAAGAGACTATCTTGCACTGAACTCGGTTACAATGAAAGATGTATTCCCTCTACCCCAAGTAGAGGAATGTTTGGATACCTTAGCAGGTAATACCTGGTATTCCAAGCTCGATGCTAATTGGGCGTTTATGCAAGTGAAAATTAACCCCAAAGACCGGAAGAAAACTGCATTTACAACAGAAAATGGTCTTTTTGAGTGCATTAAGATAAGTTTTGGAGTATGTAATGCACCTAGTACCTATGCAAGGGTGATTAACCTTGTGCTTCGAGGTTTAACCTGGAAAACGGTCTTAGCATTTTTAGACGATATCTTGGTGCTAGGTACATCTTTCCAGTAACATCTGGAGGACCTCAAAGCAGTACTGGAGAGATTTAGGAAGTACAAGCTTAAACTGAAGCCAGCAAAGTGTGAACTTTTTTCCAAATCTGTCGAATTTTTAGGCCGGAAAATAAACAAAAATGGTTTACACATAGGTAAACAACACCTTAAGCCAGTTAAGGACTGGCCAGTGTCCAAATGTACAAAGGACATAGAGAAGTTCCTTGGTTTCGGGAACTATCACCGCATGTTAATACCGAACTATGCCAAACTCTCATTTCCCCTGTACGATGTGACAGGGAAAATAAGTTCTATAGGGATGAAACCAAGCAAGAAGCCTTTGAACAACTGAAGGAAAAGATGTTTACGGCACCAGTCCTTACCCTTCCAAACCAGAAAGATCACTACATTCTTGACACAGATGGGTCAGATAAAGCCATAGGGGCTGAACTAATCCAAGTTCAAAATGGTCAAGAAAAGGTCATTGCGTACGGTAGCTTTGTACTCACAACTGAGCAACGCAGGTATTGTACAACCAGGAAAGAGCTACTGGCTGTTGTCCGTTTCACCAGATAGTTCAGGCATTACTTTAGTCCGTGGGCTGGAAACACTTTCTGTGTATCCCCTTTCCCCCACTTCCGAAGCAGACCGGTTTTTTTAGTCCTTCTATATCCCTTCTTCAAAATAAAACATGTTTACATGAACATAACCTGCACGCATAGACAGTATAGGGCCACTTTTATAATACACCCGAAAAATTATTGTATTTTCGTTTTAACATAAGTTTCATCTTTTAAGCTCCATAACTTTTTACAGATAAGTGTACTGAAATTTGCTATCAAATTAAAGCTAATTTAATATGCTTTACAATGAACACAAGTTTGGGTACTTTACGCCAATTTTATGATCTGGGGATACAAAAAATCTACCCCTACCCCTGCAAAAAATTGCGAAAATGTCGATTTTAAGCTGTCAATTCTTTTTAGATAAACAACCCTCGTCATTTGAACTAGTTTGTATGCCCAACTTATCAGTTGTAATACAATGTTGGAAAATAAAACCATTAAAGTCCATAAAATTTTGATTTTCATTATAAAATTTTTGAAAAATGGATTTTTCGAAATTTTAGATTTTTCACAATTTCGACTTTTTGATCGAAGGGTCGTAAAAATTTGAATATATATTTAATAATTGCCGATGCAATAATATTTTATGATATGTTAGTAACAAATTATACGCAAAAATTTTAGTTTCAGGTTTATATTATAGGTTCATAAATGTCAAAATTAGCACCCCTCCCACTAAAAATTAAGAGAAAATTTGAAATATTCAGGCTCTAAATGATACCAAGATAATGTTCAATGGGAATTCCTGCGTGTATTTCACTACAACTGACATGCAGAAGATCGTTTAAGTAGATTAAAACTTTTCAAAAGGTCTGATTTCGACTCTTCTGTCCGGAATTGTATGAAAATAGGAATTTTCCGTTTTTCAGAATTTCTGCTGTTTTGACTTTGAGATGCAAATGAAATCAATTATATAACTTGAAAATGTTGATTAAATATCGTTTCATCATATCTAAGCAATTAGAAAGTATTCTTTTAAGCCTTTTAGACTAACTACAGTCTCATAAATTACAAACATATTACCCCTAACCACACATATTCAACACAATTTATTTCATTTTATTCAGCTTGGAAAGCTTTAAACATTGTATAAAGGTCCAATGACATATCATTTTCAAACACCAAAACACACAGAGCCTCCCATTTATCAAAAATAAAATCATGCGCCCGGTTTATGGACAGTTATTCAGCGATTTAACTTTGTATTTCGGAAAATTCTGAAATACTGAAAATTCCCATTTTTCACGATAATCGTCGTAAATACTCAATTTTACCCATATTTTGGTGTCAAAATTACATATTATGATGTATGAAATGCATCTTTTGCAAAGAAAGTAAAACATTAGTATACTATGTTCATTTAGATGTACAGACGGTCATATTTTGGAGATTTCTAAGTTTAATTTTGTTGGGGTAGGGGTAAGATTTTAAGTATTTAGAGACAAATTGAAAACTCCTTATTTTCTAAACAGTGTTTTTAAATAACATATGTATCGGTTAAGACATTAAATTGGCACATGTGAAGATAAATCCTCCAGATTTGCCACATATAACGATTTAAAAGTGAATTTTGGACAAATCTGAAATGCTAAAAATTTCCATTTTTTATCAATTTTGGACAAAATATTGAGTTTAAGCTGACAACTGGGATTTGAAATGCAAAATCATGATAGTATTCATGCAACTTTGTTATATGCAACGCAGAATTTGCGTGTGGTAGTTATTTTTATCCCAACATAGAAAAAATATTGACAATTTTGGGGGAAATGTGTTGGGGTAGGGGTAAGATTTTTGGTATCTAGAGTCACATTCAACACCCCTTGTTTTTCTTAACAATGTTTTAAGACATCTAATGTATCGCAGTAACCTCGGTATTTAGTTATTTCGAACAATTAATTGGCATATCTGCAGATATATTCTATAGATTTGATACATATTGCGATTTAACAGTTAACTATGGACAAATCTGAAATACTGCAAATTCCCATTTTTCATCAATTTGTGGAGAAATATTGAGTTTTAGTCGACGAATGGGTGTTAAAATACCAAATAATGATGTAATTCTTGCAACATTGTAATATACAACAAATATTTTGCATGTTCTGGTTATTTGTATGCGAACATAGACAAAAAATCCCCGCCAATTTCAGGGAATATTTGGTGGGTATGGGGTACAATTTTCGGTATTTAGAGTCACATATAACACTCCTTGTTTTTCTAAACTATGTTTTAAGACAACTAATGTATTTCTTAGAACAATTAATTGGCATATCTGCAGATCTATTCTACAGATTTGATATATATTGCGATTTAACAGTGAACTATGGACAAATCTGAAATGTTGAAAATTCCCATTTTTCATTAATTGAGAAATATTGAGTTTTAGCCGACCATTGGAAAATTTGTTGGGGTAAGATTTTCGGTATTTAGAGTCACATATAACACTCCTTGTTTTTCTAAACAATGTTTAAAGACAATTTATGTATTGCTTAGGACAATTAAATGGCATATCTGCAGATATATTCTACACATTTGACATATATTGCGATTTTACGATGAAATACGGACAAATCTGAAATGTTGAAAATTCCCATTTTTCATCAATTTTGGGAGAAATATTGAATTTTAGCCGACCAATGGCTGTTGAAATACCACATTCTGATGTAATTCATGCATTAATGTCATATACAACACATGTTTTGCGTGTTTTGGTTATTTTTATGTAAACATAGACAAAAAATTGACAATTTCAGGGAAAATTTGTTGGGGTAGGGGTAAGATTTTCTGTAATCAGAGTCACATTTAACACTCCTTGTTTTTCTAAGCAATGTTTTAAGACACCAAATGTGTCGCTTGGTACAATTAATTGGCATAGTTGCAGAAATATCCTCCAGATTTGGCATATATAACGATTTAGCAGTGGACTTTGGACAATTCTAAAATGTTGAAAATTCCCATTTTGCACCAATTTTGGGAAAAATATTGAGATTAAGTCAACAAAGGGCTGTTAAAATATAAAATCATAATAAAATTTATGCAACATTGTCCTATACAACACACATTTTGCGTCTTCTGGTAATTTTTATGCGAAAATAGACAAAAAAATTGACAATTTTAGAGTAGGGGTAGGGGTAAGAAGTTTTACTGATATATTATGAATATATTACCTAAAAACGGCCATTATTTGTTATGGTTGTAAAGCTAATATAATAAGCTTTCATTTGACACCCTTTTTAAAAGATATTTGTTTACTTAAAAATAATATTAGGCAAAAGAAAGACAAAACTTATTCAAAAACGAAATTATTCAAAGGTCCCTGTATTTGGTATATTTGAAAATAAAATTTTGGTCATTTGAAATATGATTACATTGTCTTAACCTGTTTTGTATTGAAAAAAAGATTGAAAAGCTAAAACAATTTCAGAATCGGGAATTGAGATGCACTTCGGGTTCTCTAGACCATCAAACTTACGCAATTTCAATGAAAATATCAGTTTTTTCGTCAATATTTCATTGGGGTAGGGGTACGTTTAATTGCGCTATGGAACGTATTGGGCATAGAAATCTTGAAAACTTGGGTTCGTTGTGAAGCTTATATAATAAGCAATCATTTGATACCTCGTTTTTATAACTTGAAGGCATTTTGTCAACATTTTGAAGCAACCGAAAGAAAAACTTGAACGAAAAACGAAATTTTCCAAAATTTCGGTAGGTGGGTCTTAAAATGGACCAAATTGCACAAGTGCGTGCAGGTTATGCTCGTGTTAACATGTTTTATTTTGAAGAGGGGATGTATGCGGACTTAAAAAAATTGGTGGGGTTCGGAAATGTTGGGGGGGGGGTTGCACGGGGGGTTATTCCAGCCAATGGACTTGTTGCTCGGACAACAATTTGTACAGACCACAGCAGTCTGACGTGGCTGTTACGATTTAAGGAACCCCAAGTGCAACTTGCTCGTTGGATGGAGGAGTTAAGCCTGTATGACATGGTCATTAAACACAGAGCTGGCAAAAACCATGAGAATGCTGACGGCTTATCTAGGTTAGTGTCAGACATTCAAGAGTGTTCACACTACAATCCAGACATGGATGTAACTGAGCTCCCATGTGGAGGTTGCACATACTGTCAGAAAGCACACAAAACTTGGTCGAAATTTATACGAGAGGTAGACGAGTCAGTCTCACTGACCAAGAGGAGACGTCAGAACAAAAACAATAGTGCAATTGATGATGTATCCACCGCCATGATACAGTTATTTGGTAAGAGTGACCAAATAGACCATGATGAGACCCAGATTGTTACTACCAGATTAGATCGGGTGACTGATTGTACTACATATCAAATAATAATAGAGTCAGATCATGTCTACTCTGTAAAAGCAATCACACCAGATAGTGGAATAATCATACAAGGTTTTTCATCAGATTAAATCAAGGGTGAACAGTCCAAAGATACTGACCTAAGTATACTGTTACACTACCTTGAAAAACAGGTGGAACCCAAAGAAGATGAATTGTTAATTGCATCACCAGGAGCAAAGCTATTGGATAAACAGGAAGATGTTTTTTTCTAAACCTAAAAAGAGGGTCCAAAGGAGAGATTTGTAATCCCCTCTGCTTTACAAAACACAGTTATGTAGTTGTCCCATAACATACCTGCTGCTGGTCACCAGGGAACAGAGAGAACACTTGCGAAGGTGAAAACCAATTATCACTGGTACAATTTTTCAAGGGACATACGACAATTTGTGGTATCTTGTGACATTTGTAGTAAAAACAAAAAGCCTACCAGACATGCTCGCTACCAAATGACCCAGTATCACGCTGAGCACCTATGAAAAGAGTACATTTAGACTTTATGGGACTCTTTCCGAAGACCAAGAAGGGTAATGAGCACATTTTGATGATGGTAGATCAATTTACAAAATGGACAGAATGTATTCCTCTACCGTCACAGACAGCTGAGGTGACAGCTCAGGCAGCAATCAACGAATTTTTCGCAAGATTTGGATATCCATTCCAAATACTTACTGATCAAGGTCGCAATTTTGAAAGCGCGCTCTTTTAATCAGTATGTGAGCTACTGAAATGCATAAGGCCAGGACTACGCCTTTTAGGCCATCAGCTAATAGTAAGGTCGAAAGACAAAAACAGAAGTCTTATGGATGCCGTGAGATGTTTTATAGACTCCGCCCAAGGTAAATTAGGATGAGCACTTGCCCCAATTGACAGGAGCGCTACGGTTCTGTGTCAAAAGGAGCACAGGATACACTCCAAACATGTTGATGTTGGGCAGGGAAGAAAAAGTACTCAGGGACTAAGGAGTACGTTATAGGGCTTGAGAAAGCTAAAAGTAAATCTCACGACATAGCAAGAAAGACCCTTTGGTCGACCCAGGCAAAGATGAAGAAATACTACGACCTGAGAGTCCATGAGCACAAATACAAAGTTGGAGTTAAGTTTACGTATTGGACACAGCACAAATTAAACGTGTGTGTAAGAAACTTAGTCCACCGTGGAAAGGGCAATGAGTGATTATTGAAGTTGTTACAGCGCACACTGTTTACTACAAACCACGACAGGTTGAAGCCTTGTCGTGACAGGAAAATACCAGTATGGCTACATAAGTGCCAAGAGAAAGTTCTTAAAGGAGAGAATGTCCTTCAGGAGGTTGAAGGTCAAACAAAACAGAGAAAATACTGTATCTGTAGAGGACCAGATACTGGTGAGATGATGGTACAGTGTAATAACTGTAGAGAATGGTTTCATCTCACCTGCGTGAACTTAAGTCCTGCAGAGGTAGAGACTATAGACCGTTGCTTTTGTCCAAATTGCCAAATGACAGAAAGGGACCCCTCCAATGGAAGGGAGGGAGGGGGAAGGCAGTAGTAATTTTGAAAAAGTAAGTTATAATGAAGTTGAGGAGGAGGTAACCTACCAGTCCGTAGGACACATGTAATGTTATAGTTTTGCTAAGAGACTTGAGTTAAGTATTTATTGGAAATTTTGGATGTCTCCTTTTGTTATATTTTGGGCCTACACTCTAGAAACAGTGTTGGATCTTGAGTAGATTCCTTTTTATTGTTTATGGCCTACACCCTAGGTAGTGAAACCTAGTGTTGGATCTTGTGATGATCACCTTTGATAATTCAGGTTCGAATCCGTGTTAAGTAGAATTCTGAATCTCATGTTTTATAGTATATTTTCCCAATCGTCTCTTTGGAGGGCAATTCTATATTGACAGTCTTTGTGTAGTGGGAACACCCTTAAGCGTTGGGGAAATAGGGATTTTAGGAACAGATTGATTTTTTGGAAACCTGTTTAGTTCAGTGGTTATTTTCCCTGGAGATTAGTTTTTAGTCAGAAGTAAGATCCTTCCTTTTCAAAACAGGGGGTTTGGTAAAATTGTCAACTTCACGGGGATTTCCCAAATAGGTAAGGCTGAGGGATGAAGCATCCCAAATGGATGACCTGAGGTAATGGTAAGAGCCGAGATGTTCCGAAGAGTTTCCCGCGAAAAAGAGTCCCTGTAACGTGATACAGCGGATGAATCTGGCGCCAGACGACAGTGCCCACATTAGACACATTCCAGCCACCAAGTAGGAAAGGTATACTTATTTAGTGGGAACTTATATCTTTGTCTTTAGTGGGGAGGAAGAATTCTCTGGGCCTAGCAAATCCTGTAGTTTATTTAGGGAATTCCTGGTAATTATTTACAGGACTATTTCTGTGATATTTACCCCTGATTCTCCGTCAATGAGACAACCTGTTGGTTTATCTTGACCCCAGAAAGTTTCACAATAGTATAATGCTGTGATTTGGAAACCCTTCTAACACAGTCAAAGCATTTTTCTGCCAGATACTCATGGAGCACAGGCACTTGTTTCATAGAAAATGTTAGTCCCCCCTCTCTTCTTTCAGAGAAGGAGAGACTGACATTTTATATGAAGCAGAAGAGAGGAACGGACTGACATTTTTTATGACACAAGTATTTACTTATCTTCCTACGGCGACAGCATGTTTGTTTCATAGAGTTGCTGTCTTTCGTATCTAAAGATTCTTCAGCTGTCTCTAAAGACACCTCTGCAAAAACCACAATGTATGTGAGCGACAGAAATTTATTTAAATTATGAAAACGAAGAACTATCTGTTTCGGCTAAAGTCAGTAAATAGGACTAAATACTAATCGGAAAATCACGATCGGAGATGGTGATATTTTCAGAGTTCGGCAAACTTCGTTCTCAGCATGTGATATTTTCGTTCTATGCAAAAATATCACATGTTGCTAGGGGAAGCCTGTGATATTTTCGTTACTACGCAAAAATATCACATGTTGCTAGGGGGAGGCGGAGCAAACAAAAATACTGCAAAATAGCACATCGAGGAGAACCAATGAAATGACTGGATTTTATCAGAAATTTGCATGAAGTATAATTAATATATAATATCCCAACAGGAAAGCTTGACCTCGAACCGTTTTAACCGAACTGTGTGGAGAAACACCACGCGTCCTGCAGTGTAAAGACCCCTTCTATATTTCTCTAAGTAGAGCAGACGTACTGGGTGTCGTGTATAAGGCAAAATATCCTGCCCTACAAATCTCCTATTTCCAAGTGGCTATCAAAACACGTTGCCCCAATAATCCCTTCCAGTTTTACTTCATTTACTCTTTTTAATTGGCAAGCTTGTTTCCGTCCTAATATAGCTCACTGCACGTCAAAGTCTATCTAATCAATCAATCATTCAATCAAACGGATGATGAAATTTTCAGCCGATCGAGTTATGATTGAAAAATAACAAAATACCGAGGTTACTGTGAATTTAGGTTCTGCATATGCGCATTTATACAACTTGTGTCTTATCAGTGGAGAACAAATCAAAATTTTTGGAAATCGATGAACCGAAATATGTGTAAAAGCTGATAGAGAACAAATTACCAATAGGAACTTATTATGAAAGCCAAAATCAGCTAAGGACAGAGCTATGCAAAAGGGAGATACTTCTAAGGTTTCAACAAAAAATTTTCTTAAATTTTGATATTGCAATTTTTCAAATAAAATCGGTTTCGGGCCAGCACCGAAGAACTGGCTACTGGGTTGGTGAATACCCTCGTTGGCTAACAGTCCATTTAGATTTAAACATATTTATTTTGTTAAATAGAAAAACAGAGGGGATCGGACACAAGTTTTACCAACTTATGAAGTCCTCTTCCGAATACAATGTGTAACATTACATATAATATTTTATGTAAGCATGCGTATCAAGAATCTGACAAGAGAATCATATAAACAAATAGTACAGTAGACATTCATATCAATATATTAACGTGATATGTGTCTTTTATCCACTTCTGCAATTAAACAATGTGGAATCGATTGGAATCTTTGATATATTTGAATACGTGTTTGAATACAGGTATATTCTCTTCATAAGAAAGTATGGAATGGCCACTTGTTAATAAGGTGGTATTAATTTCGAGGTGTTCTGGTAACCAGCCTAAATCAAATAAAAGTCTAGCACGAATTTCATCATAATTAGCACATTGGAGAAAGTAATGATGAACATCTTCACGCGGGGCTCCACATGAACAAGAAAAACAAGCAATGATGTTAACTTGACACAAGTCAAAATTGAGAAAGGACGAAGAGTTTCTGAGTTGGGTTATATTAAGTTTACGTGGGCCATAGGAAAAATAATTTGGAATACATTTCCTTCTCTGTTTACTTTCCTGTCGTAGTACGTTTTTGAACTTAGAAATTGCGTCAATATTACGGATATCCAGATCTAGTGCGTTCCATAACCGTACTGTTGATGGAATAAAAGAACTTTGAGTCAGAGAAAGTCTACAAAAAGGAATGATAAAATCATCTCCGTTTCGTAGAAGATAAGTAGTTGTACTTTGGATTTTGGGAGGTATTAATCTTTTTAGATATTTTGGACCATTGTCATTAATTAAATTGTAAAATAATTGTAACTTTTTGTTATTCTGCCTTTCCCAGAGCTTTTCCCAACCAAGTTCAGCATACAAATAGTCTAATTTGCAGAAGATTGGCAGACCGGTAACGATTCGGGCGGCCTCTATTTGCAATTTTTCAAGTCTATCAAGATTGCCAATACCACAGTCTCGCATACTCAAATAAGGGACGAATAAAAACTAAATATAACTTTTCTAGACTTGTATTTGAATTTTCGTAAAACGCATAGGTGTTTATTGACACTGGCAACAATACTGTCAATATGTGTGTTCCATTTGCCATCTCCGCTAAATGTAACGCCTAAATGTTTATGACTCGATGTAAGCGGAATATTTTTTACCATTAAAAGAAAAATTAAAGTTATCAGGTATATCGACATTAGAAAATAATATTATTTCAGTTTTGTCAGGATTGAATGACATAAGCCAACGAGAAGACCAATTGGCAAGTTCATGTAGATCATGATCTGACATTTTTA
Organism: Modiolus philippinarum; assembly: GCA_002080025.1. Lineage (NCBI taxonomy): Eukaryota > Metazoa > Mollusca > Bivalvia > Mytilida > Modiolidae > Modiolus > Modiolus philippinarum. Next base: position 122,684 of record MJUU01024201.1, read on the forward strand.
TAATATTTTGATCATTGCTAACAGTCCAACAGGCTAACAGTCCTTCAGTAGTGGCATCGGCCCAGTGGTACATGGAACAAATAACAAAATTCCGAGGTTTCTGTGAATTTAGGTTCTGCATATGCGCATTTCGAGAACTTTTGTCTCATCAGTGCAGATCAAATCAAAACATTTGGAAATCCGTGAACCAAAATATGTGTAAAAGCTGATACAGAACAAATCACCAATATGATTTAAACAGGTAAGCCAACATCAGCTAAGGACAGAGCTATGCAAGAGGGAAATGAAGATCTGTCACTTTGACATAGAGATAACTTAACCTTAAAAAAGCTTAGGATCGTTCTATGCTGCTTTTTCAAAGGAAACTTCATTTTCGAATTAAACAAACCGGGAAAGTTTAAAGAAGAATTGTTTTGATTATGAAAGAAATAAAGCATAGGGAAATAGTTAAATGAAAAATGACTTCTGATTTCTTCAAGAGTTTTCTCTCTTTGACCATGTGTTAAAATGACTACGAATTAAGGATGTTATAATGGTGTTTCAAACTACAACATCTTTGCATATTTTTCAAACTAAGCTTAACTAAACTATTAGTCAAATTATATTTTTTTTAATTCTTTTTTTTCTGCAAGAAAATGTCTTCGATCTTGAAGATACCGGTACAGCATCAATTAGAAGTAGGCGATTTGTAATTTGTTAACTTAAATCATGAATTTTGTTATGTTAATGTTTCATTATGCGGCATTGAAATGCGAAAAAATAATGCATAAAAACTGACAAAAAATCCCAATTGGGATATTACTATATATCCCAAATTATATATATTATCTACACTGGGATATGTTATCCCAATAGGTTGTCCCCAACCTGTATATAATTAAAAGAATTGACCGTCCTTTAATAGTTCCAAAGAAACTGCCTGATCACAAAAAACTTAATATACTCACCAGACATTGAAATTGAAAGGTCATAAGTGGTATGACAGACTGTCATATACTATCTAGGACTAACACATAAACCAAGTTTCATTGACCTTATATTAAAAAAATCACGTGATAGTCTACGCCGTCGACGCCTCAACCGTCATACTATGTACGCCTGTCGCATCAGGCGGGACAAATATGAACAAAATGTATATCCTTTTACCTGGAACAACATGTAATAGATCAAACCAAACTGCCAAGTTCTTTGATTGTAGTAATGTTGATCTAAATTCAAATTATCAAAACGCTGATCACGTATTTGTTGGTCGTCTTTTATTGTTAATTTCAGATATATATTTAAAAATGACACACCAATTCCTTTTTAAGGGCACTGAAATTATGATTCTTGGCAAACATTCAATTTCAGGGATCAGAACATAAATTGCGGACTTCAATTTTTTTTCAGGATGCATTTTGGAAATAGTTTTTGTTAAGTAGTTCTCGATATTATTTTTCACGTTTTTTTAAAGAATTGTGACAGCTAAAACAAATACAAACTATTAATTTGAAAATCTCCTCTTGATTTCTGTACGAATAAAATATTTTTGATTAGTTCTTCGTGAAAGGACCTATACAAAAAGTTCGGAGTGTAATTTCACTGAAAAATTGGCAAGCTTAAACCGTAAATTGAGGAGATCTTGGGCCAACAGCTTTGTTCGGAATTGATAAAGAATACATAAAACAATATTAATGTCAGCAGCTCTGGGTGACTTATTTTCGTGACCCTTTTCCTTGTAAACAGAAAAACTCGAAAGACAACAATATAATATATAATAAAAACCGAAGTACTGCTACTGTAGCCTTCGTTTCCATAGATTGCATTTCGGAAACTTACATCTTTTCGGTGCAGATTAAATCAAAAATCAAAAATATTTTGAGGCTCAAAATCATCAGAATGTTAAAAGCTGACAGAGAACATTAAGCAATAATTTCTGAAAAATGCCAAAACCAACTTAAGACAGATAATTTCAAGAGGAAGATACTTTGTAGTTTCAACAAAATGCACAACATTTTGATAGTGCAAGATTCAAAATTAAATTGGTTTTCAGGAGCAGCACTGACATACTGACTACCAGACTGATCAACCAGAAGTGGCATCGGATAATTGAATTCGGTTGTTATTATAGATTTCCAATTTTCAGACGACAATACCGGCAACTTCAATTCAGATCAAATAACAAATATTAGGAAGACCAAATACATGAAATATCAAGAGATGTGAAAATCTAACACAGAAAAAATAAACCGATTGATTCTTAAAGAAAAGCCAAAATTAGCTATGTATAGAGCTTTACAGAAGTAATTTTTAATGGCGTATAATAGAAAAAAAATCAAAATGTCAAGCTTTATGTGTCACACTGATGGAAGCTTATAGTTTTTTTCAGTATCGCACCGTTCAAACATTTTCGACACTATCTAAATAATCATGTTAGTTGGTTCAATGCACGATAACATTTTTGTGCGGTTATGCGAACCTAAGTTTGTGTTTAACTGAGAAAACGATAATTACAAAATGACCTACATTTAACTACTAGATTCAACACATAAACGCTAGCGCGTAAATTGAACAATACACAACCAAATGATTTATTGATTTTTCATGTTGTATAACGATTGAACCAGTAAACACATGCCAGTAAATGACGTTTTCGAAATACATTGAACGAAGACATTTGAAAATGAATGGAGATAAATATTTCATATAATTTACATATTATTCCAAGTATAGATTTATTTCATGTTTTAATTTTTAATGTTAATATCGGGCTGAAATTACTGTAACATTACGTGGAAGTAAACTATGTGTACTTTCGATATGTTTATTTTTCACGGCTTCTGCATGTTTGTGAATGTTGTCTTTATGTACAATATAAGTTATCATGCATTGAACCAACTAATATGATTATTAAGATAGTGTCGAAAATCGTTGAACGGTAAGCGGCCGTCAGGCATCTAAGTAATCAAGTTAGTTGGTTCAATGCATGGTAACTTTTTTGTGCGGTTATGCGAACCTTAGTTTGTGTTTAACTAAGAAAACGATAATTACAAAATGATCTACATTTAACTACACGACTCTACACAATTGCTATCATGGCTATGTCGACTGACCGCTTAACCTGAGCAATACACAGCCGAATGATTAATTGATTTTTATGTTTTATAAAGATTGAACCAGTAAATTGCGTTTTCGTAATACATGGAGCGAAAACCTTTGAAAATGAATGCAAATAAAATATTTTCATATAATTTACATGTTATTTTCGATATGTTTATTTATATATGCTTACTGCATGTTTGTGGTATTTGTCCTTGAATGACTTTGGTGCGCTTTTGAATGACTTTGGTCTAGGTGAAACACTACAATATCATGATTATTGATGTTCTTGTTGTGTATGGCGGACATGGTTATTTAGCAGGTGGTTAATCAGCCAATAGAATCCAAGTTTACATCCGCATAACCGCTCAATCTTATATGTACGCTTTTGAATGACTTTGGTCTGAGTGAAGCACTACATTATTACGACTATTGACTTTCTTGTTGTGTATGGCGGACATGGTTATTTAGCAGGTGGTTAATTAACCAATAGAATCCAAGTTTACATCCGCATAACCGCACAAAATCCTTTTTACTGTCATAGATATCAGGCGTCCTTTTTTCTGACGATTGTCTGAAAGACTTATTTACAAACGTCGCTTGCGACAAAATCGATTAATTTTTAAAAGCAATCAATTTATTAAGTATGATTCAAATGGCACAATTTTAAATTTCTAATATTGTAACAGTCAAACTCACATTTCTTCGATTGATATTTTTTATCATAATTGTTCAATATACAGTTCTCATCACGATATAGCTGAAATATTGCTGAAGTTGGCGTTAAACATCAACCAATCGATCAATCTTTTTGCATACATAGTGTATAATCCATTGCAGAATCACCATAGGTATCGTTGTCCTGCGAGATCATGATTTCTACTGCATTTCGGTCCTGATTTCTACCGCTCGTCCTTGATTTCTTACGATTTGTTTTGTGTTGAAATAGTATATTGCGCGATATGTAGATCGTTCAAAGTATTATAAGATGAATTGTCATAGAACTATTATTTAATATTGGTACAATAATCAGTTATTGGAATAAAATGTAAATTTTTCAAATTATATGTAGTCCTGGCTTTCAACCGCATGCGTATGTCCTATTGTTATGATTTCTAACGTATTGTCCACGATTTGTACCGTTATATCAATATAAAGAAACAAAGAGGAATTGCCATTTCTGATGCAAAAATGCCTTTTTTATGTATGAATTTGAAAAAAAAAAACATTTCCCTGATGGATTGTGGCATGTGATTGTAATGTTCGGCCATTGTAAGTGTTTCCTATTATCTTTGCTTCTTTAATCTACATAATTATTGGATCAAAAACCGAAATATTAAAGCATCAAACAAGCTGCACCTTTGTAGTTTCTTTTTTTGCAAACTATCAATATCTAATAAGGAAACTTTTTCAGATTGTCTTTATTTCTTTACGAAACAGAAAAAAAGAAGGGAAGCGAAGAATGTGTCAAAGAGACAACGACCCAAAGGTGAGTAATAACAACTCAAAGCCACCATAAGATCTTCAATGAACGATGAGGAAACCCCACACCCAACGGTAGGGTCAGAGTCTTTCCTTGGCCTAGTTAGGCTAGTTGTGTCAGACGAGATTATTTTCGAATGAAAAGTTTACGCCGGACAGACGACGGACGGACGCCAATTAATGGCAAAAGCTATGACAAGGTGAGCTAACAATATCATACATATGATTAACATCTCGTAATAAATTGAGTTGTAGCCATCAAGGGTCATGTAAACACGACATTAATTATATAATAATGTTGTGTTTTACATTGACTATGCGAAAATAGTAGCCAGGGTGATGGACAATAGTGCACGACCCGAAGGGGAGTTAATTAATTACATCAATTGCACAGGTGATCCACCAACTTGTCGGTCAAATCAAAACTCCGCCTCCCGCACGTGATGATTGATGATGATTGACGTAGATTTCAATAGTCTTCATAACAGCAGTGCTTACTTTTGCAATAGTGCGGTCAACGCTATTTCTTTTGAAAACTATGCGTAAATAAAGCTGTTTTACTATAAAAGCACTTTCTTACAGGAGGTATAATAATTTACAGTAAAATTAGTGAATTCTGTGAATTTTATATATTTCATACCAGTATTTCTCATTAACATATTGCATAATGTAGAGTTGTATGTTCTTTGGTATTGTGTGCTGGTTTCTCTGCTACTTTATTGATTCCTACATGGATAAACAAATTTATATCACCGGTCGGTTTATCAGATTAGTTTTGTATAAAGAATAGGAAGAAACAAATTTATTTTGCAAATGTAATTATAATTCGCTTTAATTGTGCAGAAATGCTTAATATGTACCATTAAATCGCAATATCATGTCAGGAGAACGCCAGAACCTACAAGTGGAAGGCCAGGACGAAGCGTTAGAAAACCTCATATTTTCAATCTGCATCCACTATAGCAAAATTACAGTTTTTCAGGCTTGAAAGATGTTGCTAAACAATTGTATTATAGATGAGGATAATGCATGTTGTTTATTACTCATTTAGCACAAGTATAGCAAAGATATTCATGATTATTTACACAGTGGAATAACATCAGTTGCCATAAAATGTAAATATTTCATGAATGCATTTTTACCGCTATCAAAACATTATCAATTTAGCAGAAGAAATCGTGGACAAAATGTAGTAGAAATCATGTTCTCGCAGGACAACGATACCTACGGTGAGAATTTCAAAACTGAAATCAATAGTTTTGTAAAGGCTATGCATTAAATCTTTCTTAAAAACGTTTTGAAACTGCTCAGCCGACATTTAATTAGTAGAATAAACAACTATGTATTGAATCTTTCTGATATAAAAGCATAGACGTAAGCTGTCACTGTTGACCCGAAAGCCGAATAAAATACAAAAACCAATATTCTATTTTAAGAAGTGTTGTGAAAAAGATTTTTCTTCAAAGCTTCTATCCGAAGGTTTTCTTTGCCTTACTTTTTTTATCCTCCAGGTTATCTCTTTTCCACCAGCTTTTTCATAAAAGGTTTTTTTTCATTTATTTACAGCCCGTACACTGGGCCGATGCCACTGCTGGTGGAATGCTAGTCCAAGAAGGTATTCAACAACCCAAATGCCAGGTCATCGGTACTGGCCCGAAAACCGATTATATTTGAAAACAAACAATACCTAAAATTAAGAAAATTTGTTTAAACCTTAGGTGAATCACCCTCTTGCAAAGCTCTGTCCTTAGCTGGTTTTGGCTTTCCTTTTAGATCCTATTGGTAATTTTTGCTTATACACATATTTCGGATTATGAAATTCCAATTGTTTTGGTTTGATCTGCAATGAAAAGACATATATTGTCGAAATGCGCATATGCAGAAACTAAATTCACAGTGACTTCGATATTTGTTAGTTATTACCACTGGGACAATGCCACTGCTGGTGGACTGTTAGTCCCCGACTGTATTCTCCAGCGCAGTAGTCAGTACTTCGGTGCTTGCCCGAAAACCGATTTTATTTGAACACATACATTACCTAAACACGGCGGGTGTCTTATAAGAAGCAGGAGATGCTTACTCTACCTGATCTCACCCATGGTTTTTATTGGGTCCGTGTTGTTCATTTTTGTATATGTGCGTGTCTTCATTTTCTTTTCTGTGCCGTGCTCATGTTATGTCTTCGTTTCTTTGTTTTTCCGACGTTGCCATTGTCCTTTTCAGACTGATGGTTCGGTTCTCACTTACTTTAAGAAAAATGTTAAAACCTAAAGAATATATCCCATTTAAAAGCTCTGTCCTTAGCAGGTGTTTTTGCTTTCCTTTTAGATCCTATTGGTAATTTGGTCTCTGTCAGCTTTAACACGCCTTTCGGTTGATGGATTTCGAAATATTTTGATTTGATCTGCACTGAAGAGACATAAGTTGTCGAAATGCTCATATGCAGAAACTAAATTCACAGGGACTTCGGTCTATTGTGAAAAATATTATAAAATAACATTTTCATAACAAAAGTGATTGGGTAAAATTATCAATAGCGTTTTCGGCTTAAAATCGAATTTCTCATACCGATCGGAAACTAGGGTTTTCGTAAAAAAACCTTAGTTTCCGTACAATTTCGATCGAAAACTACAGTTTTAATGCGAATTCGCGAAATATTATTTGGCGTCTATCAGATTTTGTACTTCTCATCGTTTTGATTGGATAAGCGTACAAGATAAATAAGTTGTCGAAATGCGCATATGCAGAATCAAAATTAAAAACAACTTAGGTATTTTATCTATATTACAACTGGCCCGATGCTACTGCTGGTGGATTGTCAGTCCCTAAGGGTACGATGCTACTGCTGGTGGATTGTCAGTCCCTAAGGGTACGATGCTACTGCTGGTGGATTGTCAGTCCCTAAGGGTACGATGATACTGCTGGTGGATTGTCAGTCCCTAAGGGTACTTAGCAAACCAGTGACCAGTATTCGAAGCTGGCCTGAAAACCCTTTTAATCTAAAACTGTCAGTATCTAAATAAAAAAAAACAAAAAAGAAAAAAAAAGCAAACAAACATTGTATATAACTAAATTATATTTTCCTCATGCATAGCTCTGTTCTTATTGTTCTATTTAGATCATATTTGCTATTTTTTTTCTATCAGATTTTACACGTATTTCGGTTTATTGACTTCCAAATGTTTTAATTTGATCTGCACTGAATAAACATAAAGAATCGAAATGCGCATATGTAGAACTGAATAACTGAATATGAATGTCAGAAATTTTGTAGTTAATAGAATTAAAACTCTGACCTTTATGTTGATGAGCTTTGCTAATAGAACACCAAGAGCAAAAATATTTGAAAATCCATAAAAGAATTTTTGAGATACAAGACGTCAAAAGTTTGGCGGGAAACAGTTCTTTCTAGAGTTTTTCTTCAATTTTCATCACCTGTTTATATATCTTTAAATCTATAATGAAATTAAAAATTGATAAAATTTTATACATTGTCTACTTTATTCATTGTGACCAAGAAAATGCGATGCATGTGCAACAAAATTTACCTTATTCAAATGGATAAAACCCGAGGATATCGAATGTTTCTGAAATCCGAAGCTCATGCTCCCTTCACAATAATTTCGGTATTTTGTATTCAATGAATTTATTTATTCATCTTTGCAACAATACAAAATCTGAAATATAAATTTCCTTGCAACACAATTTATACCTTAAAATAATTTTTTACATTTTTTTCAGTTTAGTGCTTAACTCAACTAGGTATGATATTTTAATGCTTCATTCAACTAGATGTTCCATATAACTAGATGTGATATTTTGTCTGGCTTTTATTATTCCGTTTCTATTTCACTTTGTGGTTTTGTTCAGTTCTTTGAATGATATACATGTATTTGCACTTAGTCTTTATATATTTTAGATCGTGTTCAACAGTTTGATGTATATATTTATGCTCCAATCAAGAACAGCTGGGATGAGTTTGACAGGGAAGTTGGTGTCTTTTGCTATCGACACGCTGGCCAAGTTGATGAGTTACAGTTTTCTTGTACAAAGACTGTTAAATCCCAATACCTGCAAATTCGCCAGGAAACGGAAACATCGTTATTGTTATGTGAGGTGGAGATATATTCATTTCGATTGACAATAGATATTGCTCAACGGAAAGGTACTAGTTGATGTTCAGCATAACGAAATTTATTTTCTCCGATTTTTATCATGTTTAACGTTTCCTTAAACCTTTCAGTGCCATGGAAATTTTCCGCAAATAACGCTTCAGTGCCAAGATTGTTTTTACAGAGGTACACATAAACATCGCGTCAGTGACGTTGACAATCACTAAAACGTCACGAGTTCTAGCAGGTTCTGCAGATTGAACTACGGTAATTGAAGGAGATAAAAATTCACTAAAACTGGTATTCGTTTGTATTTTCTGTAGATGGTGAATTGAAATATCGTTTTCCTGTGTAGAGAGAATGTTCTTCCCGACAAGTGATTTGCTGAAATCAATTATGACGTCAAATATGTTTTACTGTTTTCCCACTCTACCATTGTGACGCCGTATTACTGGCAACCATGCCTGATGACGTCACGCTCAAAGACCACATTTATTTCGGATCGTCAGAAAAGGGGTGGGGTGTCATTTTTTGTCCAAAATATCCTGGCAATCATTTGAGAAATAAAATCCACAACCGTATCTCATGAGAAACGGCATTTATACACTCTCGGTAGTTAAATTTTTGCGTTTAAAAATTTGAAAATGTTACCGTCTCTAGTATAGAAATGTTGTGTCTCACTCGCTGCAGTTGTGGATTATGTTTTTTTTATGTATAGCATAACGAAATTTATTGTTGATGTACAGCAAACCGAAATTAACTGATTATTTTGCAACTTCGGTATTTTGAAACCATAGGGGTCGATGCAATTGCTGATGGAGAAGATGTTTCCGGGGGGTATTCACCAGCTCAATATCCGGACTTGTCTAATATAAAAATGTTACCTGGCGCTTTATAGAAATGAACTGTTTATCAAATCCTATCCCCTTAAAATACTGAGGCTTTATTCCGTATTTGGCACTCGGAGTTGCAGTCCTTGTTACTGTATTAAGAGTCCTATTTGATATTTTCGGCAACGATTTCTTTCTTTTTGACTACTTTTCCATTATGGCTTTCCATATTCATTATTTGATTCTAACGCTGTTGATGTAAGGTAACACCTTGAAACACGTGATTTACTGTTTATTATGCAACTTCGTTTTTTTAGTATTTAGAGAATTTAATGATTGCGGTAAGGTTATGAAAAGGGGTTTTTGTTACATGTGACCTTTTTCACTAAAGTGATTATGTTAATCGAGTATTTTATAATATCCTCAGCACTTCTATCGATTAACTTTGTATCATAGTTTAAGAGCATTATGATTGAAGCAAAGTTTTTAAAAACAAAAGAATCAAAAACATCTGGACCAGACTTTTAATTTCAGCTTTAGACACATACGATGTACTTTCTCTTAAAAACCCAAGATTTAAAGAATCTTTACGATCTAGCCCCAGTGAACTTGAAATTAAAGATACAACCAATACACCTAATTCTGTTCCGTACCTCATCATTTTGTTATACATTCACGGACATTGATGTCTGAAATCTATGTTATATGATAAACGCGATGATTTTGACTTCCAAATTGTTAACATTCCCTTTTTAAGCAGCAATATACCTACCTCCCCAGCATACGGATGGTTTATTTCACAATTAATTCGTTACTGTAGAGCTTGTAGCTCATTCAGTGAGTTTGTGAGAAGAGCAAATTTTAAAGCACTCTCATAAAAACTCCTGAGTAATGGCTATGTTCAGCGGTTGTTGCTTTCGTCCCTTCACAAATTCTTTGGCGTTATTACGACATCATAGATAGATATAAAATTTCGGTGACATAAATGAAAACTGACATTTTCAGCTAGATTCACGTCTTCCTGGATTTAATATTACCGATTTTGACATTACCCTGGATTGACCCACTGAAAGTGTGACGGTTGTTGTATACAGAGCAGGACATTCTTATCTTTCCGAAGCATCGGATGCCACTCTTTCTGAGAGTTCAAACTGTAAGGGCTTTAGTTTTTATTGTTGTATTTGTAGGGTTTGTGATTTGTGCAGCGTCGTTAATCTTCCGTCTTCTGGTGTTATTGGTTTTGGCTTGTCTCTGGACTTTGATGTATGTAATCTTGGTTCTTGTTCCTTCGGTATTCTACAGCCGTTGTGTCATTCTATTGGGTTAAACCCTATCGCTAGATGTTGCTAGTGCCGGTACCAAGTCCGGCTATCCTGAATTACTGTCGTTATTAACGTTTGTCTCTTGTCTTTCATTTCTGTTTTTCTAGTGCAGTTCCTTTTGGAATGGGTCATGTGATTATAATTTTTGGCCATTGTTGGTGTTAAATTTTATCCTTTATTAAGGATTTAATTTAATTTTAATTGGTTTTGTTAAATGGTAAGAAAATGAAATAAACCAATCAGCCTCAAAACAGATCTTTCAACACCATATCATAGCTGGCTGAGTGACGGTTGCCATTCGTGAAGCAAAATCATGCTTACCCTTCCGAAGCACTTTATGATACATCATTTTTTTGTAGGGGTTTACACTGCCGGTGCTTTAGTTTTGTGGCGTGCGTTTTTGCTTAGTCGTTTTGTCTGTGATATGCTGTTTTAATTCGTGTATGAATTCTCGTGATATTTTGATTTTTAAATTCCCCGTTTCATCATTGTTGCTTCCGTATTCGCTTGCCGACGTACTCAAAAGACTATAATTTGGCATGAAGGACTGGGGTTAAAGACCCTTGTAATGACTTCATGGATTTAGCTTCTATATTTGTTGAGAATCGAAAAAATAACTTTGAAATTGTTAATTTAAGCTTTGCTTAGGCATGGTTTGGTTTGTACTTTGTTGTAGAATTCTGTTTTGGATTGTGAGCTGTGAATTTTTTTCAGTCTTATAGATGAAAACTGTTCTTCGTTTTTATTGGATAAATGATAGAAATAAGATTTTTTTAAAACTTTTGATTGATTGATTGATTGATTGAATATTGTTTAACGTCTACCCAGCAATATTTCAGCTATATCAAGACGAGAACAAGTTTGTTGATAAATAATCACTTTGGGGTATGGAAATGGCCATGGGACGGGAAATTCTGACTGCCACTGGAAAAGTAGGGTGAAATCGTCAAGGGCGGGGATTTTAGCCTTGTAGCCGATCACCTACGGACCACCCCAAAAAGAGCTTGCTACAAGGGTTCTTTAACGTGCAGGAAGCGTGGCATTTCTCCCAACACGTGGACCTGAGTTTACATCCCATCCGAAAGATGGGTTGTGTATTTATTAATCCCGCACAACCACGGAATGGGTCCTAATTCTATATCCCGGGACCCTCGGGGTCAGCCTCCGTTTAGGAGGGGTCACACCCCGCAAGCCGGAGATACTGGGTCCTATTTCTATATCCCGGGGTTCCCTCGGGGTCCTCTGTTAGGATGGCTCATACTCCAAGCTCAGAGGATGCTGCGGGCCTATTCTTCAGCCGGGACCGCGCACGGCGGTTAAACTTTGGAAGATTATGTTTTGAATACCTTTTTCATCTTCTTTCTAAACAACGTTATATGTCTACGTTTAGAAGAATCGTTTAAAAATTTGACTGCATATGTAGGTATGGTTATTGTTAAATATAGTTTTATATTTCTTAAGAATGCTATTCTTACCATTTAAGTTAAACGTTATGAATTGTTAAAATTATTAATTTTACAGAGAGATTTTGCAAACACGTTGACACAATTCCTGTTCCTATTGGGAGGGATTATGGCGATGTGATGTCCATTCAACACTGCGCTGCAAAATGTATGGAAGGCCAAGGCTGTACCGGGTATGAAGTCAATTATGAAGGGACTTGCGTTTTGTACCAAGTTGGCAACAAAGTTGCATCTGGTAGTCGACCGATTGCCTTTTACAAACGATGTTAACGATAGCTTCGGTATGGAGATTCGACTCTCCAAGGAAGGTCTCATTATATCTAGATTTAATCATATTCATAATAAACATGTATCATAATTTTACTTACATGAACCTTAATTTTGAATTGCTTTCAATCATATTCATTGAAACTACAGGTAAGAAGACTATGCCCCTGCAATCAACCAAGCTTCAAATTTTGAGTTTAATGGTGAAAATTTCGTTGACATGCGTTAAGAAATAGCTCCTCATTATTTTTATGCCCCCGTGAATCGAAGATTCGGGGGGCATATAGTTTCTGTCTGTCTGTCTGTCTGTTTGTCTGTTTGTCCACAAAAAACTTTAACATTGGGTATATCTTTTTAATGGTAAGTGATATGGCTCTCATATTTTGCATGTGTATTCCTTGTGGTAAGTCCTTTTAATTGGTACCAGAATAGTTGACCTTGGCCTTGGCCTGTGAACAACTGCATAAGACCTTTCAATTGATACCAAAATTTTGGACCTCGTGAACTTGACCTTGACATGTGATGGACTTTTTGAAAAAAAAATATTCAACTTTAACATTGGGTATATCTTTTGAATGGTAAGTGATATGGCTTTCATATTTTGCATGTGCATTCCTTGTAGCAAGACCTTTTAATTGGTATCAGAATAGTTGACCTTGTGACCTTGACCTTGGCCTGTGAACAACTGCATAAAAACTTTAACATTCAGTATATCTTTTGAATGATAAGTGATAGGGCTTTCATAGTTTGCATGGGTATTCCTTGTTGAGAGACCTTTCTCACCATATGAAAATTTTGGACCTCGTGACCTTGACCTTGACATGTGATGGACTTTTTAAAAAGATAATAAACTTTAACATTGGGTATATCTTTTGAATGGTAAGTGATGGGACTTTCATAGTTTGCATGTGTATTCCTTGTGGAGAGACCTTTCAGTTGGTACCAGAATATTTGACCTTGTGACCTTGACCTTGGCATGTGACTGTCTGGTAAAATTTCACCAGAAAAATGAAAATATATTTTGTTTTATTTTATATAAATAGAAATTAAACTCATTCATGACAAATGTTTCTTGATATCTATAGAATTTTTTCTTTTGTAAAACAAGAATTTTTAAAACATTCAGCATATTTTCTTCATTTATTCACTTTCGTTTTACAGGTATTTATATATGTATTATATATATCAATGATGAGGGTTGCTACTAAAAATATATATTATTTCATTTCTCCTCTTCTGTGTATTCCTCCACTTTTGGGGAACCAGTATTGATGATCCCTGGTGAAATCAAAGTACTGATAACACTGATAGACAGAACACAATGAGTTGACTATAAATGTTCCAAATGGGGGGAATTGTTTTTTTTTTAATAATGCTTGGATAATGATTGGAGGGGTTCATTTGGGTGACTTCTGTGTTTGCCTCCAATTGCAGACATCATTTGATGTGATTAAACTTTTCAGTTGATACCAGAATTTATTTCTACAAATTTTGTCAGAAGGACATTCATTGTTCAAAGTTGCTAAATCTTCTATTCGGGGGCCTGAGTGTTTCACACAACACATCTTGTTTGTAAATATCTTTATTTTTATATATGCAATATATAGGAATTCATTGGCGTGGGAATGTTGTGATGTAAGATACTTGTAGTTTTTGAATTATTCACAATCGTATGCCTATAAACATCACTTTTGTATTAATACACCTTTCCTGTAAATTATAGTATTTTTTTTCTAAATCAGTGATTTTGTAAAATCATTATCAAGATTTTCAGGGATTTTACAAAATCCCTGACAATTTTAGTGATTTTATAAAATCACTTAAATGGTCAGCGGTTTCACAAAATTACTTCATAACTTACCTCGATGTAATGCATTGTATGGTCAAATGTTAAACTAAGTTCCCTGCTGATGGCCATCTTAGATCTAATTCGCATTAGATGTTATTTGGTCTAAAGTTAAACTATATTCCAAGATGAATGCATAATGTTTGGGATGTTAACCTACTTGTCACCTTTTTGACAGCGAATCTTTCTAAGTCAGTACTGAGCAACGATACAAAGGAGGGGAACTAAAATCTCATACATATGCCTCAATAAAGATTACTTACAAAATTTCATGATTTTACAAAATCACTGATTTAATTCACTGTAACATAAAAAATGTTATTTTTGGGTCCAAAGATGAACAGACATGACAATATTTACATATTGATTTTTTATAAAATTTATAATTAAACATCTAGAGAGTCTTTTATTGAAAACGAAGACACAGATTTTTATTGATATAACTGCAATTATTGCAGACTTGACTGTTTGTTATATAAAGGACATATTTAATTTCATGTTTGATCAAACGAGTGTTTGATGTATCAGTCATGTGTATAGCTGTCCATTAAAGTTAGATTTTATCAATTTCATGTCGAATAAGAGAGTGGTTACTTTTGTCTATTTTGTAGCTGGACTAATTTTGCGCCACTTGTAGCCGATATGTTTCGTTTTACGATGATAACCTACATTTTATATACCCAAATGAACTCAAAATGAAAGAGGCCACTTATACACAATTATTATCATCATACTTGACTTAGACCTCTATATTGATAGCTATGGACACCTGAAAACAAATCTTTGCATCAAGCGTGATGTTCGACTTTCCAAACGTTTTTGTGAAGTAACATTTCTACATCCTCGGCATATGGAGTGTACATTTCACAACTCATTCGCTTTTGTAGCACAGATGGTTTGAAAAACGATTTTGTAAACCGATCTAAAGTACTGTCTCAACCCTTGTACGCCAGGGTAATGTTCAATAATTCTTGTAATTTCCACTAAAAAGGTTTCAATATCACCAAAGAAATACATGTTTGAGTAGATTCAGGGATGATTGACTGACAATGACAAAACCGGATTTATTTGTCTAGTTGTTTGACTGATTGATTTCACCAGTAACACATAAAAGTAAGGAAAAATTGTAAAAATTAGAGGCTCGGGTGAACCTGTATCGTTTACTTTACAGATATACGCCATTAAGAAATGTTTGCATTGTCCACCAAAGTCATCACAACAACAAGAATTCTGTGAGCATTTTCAGGAAAGAATAATTTTTAACATTTCAGCCATATTGCCTCATACTGAATATCGAAGCAAAAACGAAAAAGGGGGTGAGTTTAAAATAAGAAATTCCAAAAAAACGCAAATTCAGATTAAACACAAATTAAGTCAATATGGCAAAGAAAAAGCAACAATTAACCAAAATTAACAAGAACAAAAAAATTAGCACTTGCAATATCAACCCCCGTAAAACAACTTGGTCATCATCAGGAGAGCTGCAGACGGGAAAGCATGGTTTGCTCCACGCGTGGCACTCATCACAAAGCTAAGTCAAATATGGTGTTGAAAGCTATAAAGGTACTGTGGCCTGAGGTCCATAAAATGATACCCCAACGGCATTAGTAGAATTTCTCAATTATAAACTAAAGATTTTGTAAAAAAATGTTACGAAAAGATTCTGCAATTGACGAGAAATACCTGAGAATTAAGTAAGTCGGTAAACAGGAAGTAGATATCTGGTAAACCTAAATTCGTTTCTTATTATAAATTACATTATGGGACAATTTTTCAAACTTGCTTACAAAATTTCAAGTGGTAGTGATAAGTAATTACTGAAAAAACTGTAACGAAAACTTTCCATAATTGATATATGTCAAAAATTAAGTAGGTCTGAACACAGGAAGTAGATGTTCAAGGGAAATTCGTACTTAACTTCAATTCAAAAGTTATAAAAAAAAACTTTACAACTGAGAGAAGATGTCCAGGAATTAAGTATAAAGTTGGTAAACAGAAAGTAGATGTCGGACAATCCTGAATTCTCTATTTGCGGTATAAGGCATCATTTTAAACTCGCCTACAAATTTTCAAGTGACAGTGATTAGTAGTTAATGAGAAAAGTGTTACGAAACATTTCTACAGTTGACGTTAGATATTCAAAAGTTTAAAAAGTCTGAAAACAGGAAGTAGATGTTCGACAAACCTAAAATAGCTACTTGCAGTAAGAGACATCATTTCTAATTTGCGTACAAAATTTCAAGTGACAGTGATAAGTAGTAACTAACCAAACTGTTAAGAAAAAATAATAACAGACAGACAGACAGACGGACAAAGTGATTCCTCTATACCACCTAAACTTCATTCGTGGGGTATATATAATAAACAAAAAAAAAATATGAAAATCGTCGTTATCTAAAAGAAGCTGGCAAGTTTAACCAGTTTGAAATTAATAACTGTTAGATATTCTAAATGGATTAAAGCGTTCATTGTCTACAGAAACTCCATTTATTTAATTATTTTAAAGGAATAAATGCAAGTGATGAGGGTAATAAAATAGACCCCGAAATCCCGGATAGTAATTAATAACGAATTAGCTAATGGAATTATTAACTGTGATATAACTGTCACGTATACCTGGGTTCGTACCAAAAATGTTTGAGTTGTTATTACTCCCCTTTGGGTCGTTGTCTTTTTGACACATTCCCCGTTTCCCTTTCATTTTTCTATTCTCTGGGTACAGCTGGTTTCGAATAATGGTAGTGTTAATATTTCTGTACCTAGGAAATTGACGCCAAGGAAGAAGTTACCCTGTATCGAAAATTATTGGTTTGAAGACGGACGCAAAGGATGGAATTTACCTAGTTTTTGACGTTGAAAAGCTACTTTGGTATCAAATATGCGATATTTCTAAATCTGAATTGTCGGAGCAATATATAGTTTTAGTGTGTTGGACAATGCTTACTTGTAGGAGCAACTGATTTTATATAATGCCTTTGTTCAAGTCGGCACGACTTCTTTTCCTACAGAGCACCTGTTGCGAACAGATACGCTGTTCACCTTGGAGCCTCTGCTTAGCTTGGTAACTGCTTAAGCCTTGGTCTATCTCATTACTATGACCTTAGGTTAATACTAAGACCTATACTGAAAACTTCTTACTTGCATCTTTTAAGCACTGTTGAAGGTTTCTGACCTCCATAGCTATAGGCAAGGGGTAATCAATCAGATTCAGACTTCAGTCTGACTAGAAACTGAAGAACGTTCGTTTTTATACCTACACTTGGGTGGGTCTGTCTAGTGTGGACGATACCAAAAATCTTTATTTCCGAAATGTTAGTAAAGCATACCATTTTCAAAACAAGCGTCTAAAAGATGTCATTATATCTTTGCAAGTTCGCATTGGAATATAAATAACAAAATACCGAAGTTACTGCAAATTTATTCTCTGCAAATGCGCATTTAAATGACGTTATTAAGTGACACTGTATACATTTTTTATACTACCATCGAAAGAAATTTAAGGCAAACGATTTTAAATGTGTCTGATTCCACATACACTTATTCAATTCTTCAAAATTTGTCCATTCTTTACAAATTTGATCGAATTCATTTTAAAGGGGATCACCTCAGAACTTCGATGTTCAAGTTGAAATCGTTGAAAATCATAAACACTTAGGGATAAATTTCTCATCTGATGCCAAATGGGCCTTCCATGTTGACACGATTATAAATAAAGCTCTCAAGCAAATTTGCGTTCTTAGGAAATTGAAATTTATATTATCAAAAAATGCTCTTTCTACTATTTATTTTACTTTTATTAGGCTAATTCTAGAATATGCATGTGAAGTTTGGGGAGGATGTTTTGAAAAAGAAATGGAAAAATTAGAAAGAGTTCAATTAGAAGCAGCAAGAATAGTTTCGGGCCTGACAAAATATACCAGTAAAGAAGCCTTGTATTTCGAGACGGGATGGGAACCCTTGGAAAATAGGCGAAACTTCCGGAAATTGACTATGTTTTATAAAATGCATAATAAAATGTGTCCTTCATATCTATATAATTGCTTACCGCCGATTATAGCTGATGTAAGTGATTATAATTTTCGTAAAAGCAATAACTATGTGACCCCAAGAAGTCGACTGAAAACCTCGTCACTTTCTTTTATACCTTCAACGGTATCTCTTTGGAATGGTATGGACTTATCTATCAGGAATTCTCCTACTATCTCCTCCTTTAAAAATAAAATTAGAAGTTTATCCTTCAAAGCTCCAGATTATTATGGGGAAGGGGATAGGAAATTAAATGTTTTGCATACAAGATTAAGACACCAAAGTAGCTCATTAAATGCTGACCTTTCTCGTATTCATGTAGTGAACGACTCAAAATGTAGATGTGGTGCTGCTCATGAAGATGCGTTCCATTACTTTTTCGAATGTCCTCTCTACCAAAACGAAAGAATATTATTGGTTGGCAGTTTAAATCCAAATGACTTCAATATAGAAACATTACTGTTCGGAAACGACGACTACAATGATAATTTAAACTCAAAAATTTTCAAGTACGTTCGCACATATATTCGTCAAACTAAGCGGTTTTAATTAAATGGTATAGTACTGTAAATTAATAAGAAGTATCACCCTTTTTGCTTGTGTTTTGTTGTTTCTCTTTATATATTGTAACAATATTTATATAATGTGCCTTGCTGTTATATGTACAATATATCTATGTAAGGAGAGGACTTTAAATAAGTTGTGACAACTTGTTGTCCAATCCTTTTGTCACTTTTTGGCAATAAAATATCACAACAACAACAACTTCGATGATAAAGTTTGGCTCCTGTTGTACAAGTGGTTTAACAGATTTTTGTATGTGTTTTGTAAGGTCCGATGTTAATCAAATACTCCGGTAGTGGCCATTTCAGAAAGGTGGCGAGATAATTTTTTTTTCTCGAATAGACAATCAAAATACCATAATGACTGTTTTGTTCTATTGGACTCAGCAGTTTAAGATGTCTTTGATGCGGAACTGCATGTCACTTTTAGGGTACTATTTTTTCATCATTCTGCAGGAGGTTGATTCTAAATGGCAAAGTTTAAGAGATCTTTGAATTGGTTTCAAATAAGGTAAAGCGTTTCACAATTTTATCTGCTGGCAGTCATCTACCGTGGATGGGATTCGACCCGGCAGAAAAAGAGAGTCAGACTGGAACCACTCTTACAAAGTTGGATTCCAACTTCCTAAGTAGTCTCCGCGATTTTAAGTGAAATGTACGACGGCCACACAGACGACACATATCAAATAATGGCAAAACTCAACCTTGCTTAAATCGGGTAGGCTAGAATCATTATTTTTAAGAAGGTATGTGTGAAATTAAATATTGTCTCACTTCTTCTTCTTCATCATAGGTTTTTTACGATGTATGTCGATATGTGCCATGAGTTCTTGTCTATTATGACTGATAGCTCTGTGTAAACTTAGTTTTAATTCAGTAAAAGTAAAGCAGATACCTCAAAAATAATTAAATTAGAAATAGTGGGGATT
Organism: Modiolus philippinarum; assembly: GCA_002080025.1. Taxonomy (NCBI): domain Eukaryota; kingdom Metazoa; phylum Mollusca; class Bivalvia; order Mytilida; family Modiolidae; genus Modiolus; species Modiolus philippinarum. The sequence goes on from MJUU01024201.1 coordinate 142,602, forward strand.
TCAAAAAGGCGGTTAATAATATAAGCAAAGAATGCCAGGTGCAACAGAACTCCTTCAACTTACTTGCAATTTTGAGTAAGAACCGTATTGATGAAAGCCTCGAAGTTGCTTAGAAGAGACATTGGTAAAATAAAAAAAAAGAATTTTATTTTTGTTATATATTGATCAAGACAACTATCATGAGTTACAAAAATCCACTTTCTCCCAGCAGCAACCAAGCCTTTAGTGTTCTGTAACTTCTGATGTAATTTTTTTTATTTAAGACATAAGTTATGAAAACAGTGGTATATTGCATATTTTACCACAGGCGAGATATTGTTTCCGCTGCAATTTAAGGCCAAGCGACAGGGAGGGACTAAATTTATGGATAAAATTTTCGAACGTGGTACAATATCGACATACCAATCTTTTATAAAATAGTTCGATTCCAATATTGAAAAATAAATCATTTTGTATTTCAATTTACCCATAGAAACAACAACTACAAACATCATTGATGTAATTTTCGTGACATTTAATTAACTTACAGTGACATTTACGTTCTTCTGAGGAAAGGAACTTCGTCGTTAAAAATCGCTGTGATGTCTGTTATCGTAGAACAGTTTTTACCTCGGGGTCTGTTCCTGTAACTAATGGAGCAACCCATATTAGAATTGGTGTTATATTCCCTAGTGCGATTTGTATACGAGATTGATATATACATTTAATCTCTTGCAAGCCCCTACTTAAAGTTAAATTATTGGTCTTCATTTTGATTTTTTTTCTACAAAAAATTTAAAGAATAAATAAAGGGATATGGAGTAAATGTACATTGAAGAAAATCCATATAAATACGTGGTAAGATTAAGAAGTATATTTGATTATTACCTTTACGGCTTACCATTTTTGTAATTTCGCTTTGACATTTGACAAAAGTTTCTTTAAGGCCTCCAGCGGGACGCTCTAGAAGGGAACTACAGATGATCATGTAGCTGTATTCACATGCCTACTTATTCTGGATTGGTACTGCATCATCATCAATAAGAGGAAAAATAAGCCAATTATGGAAGACAATATACGATATATAATGAACAAAAATGATAAAGTTCAACAATGTGTAGTATTCAGAAAAATTATCAAAAATCAAAATCCGAGTAGGATGCATCTTGATATGTACACAATCAAAATGCAAAATAAAAACTTCCTAGTATCCAAAAACTCTAGGAAGTGTTATTCGACCAACTGATGTACTCTATATGCAATTTAATGCGAAAGAATCACCAAGATTATCTGAAAAATTATCCAAAATCAAAATCCAGGTACCATGCACATCTTTGATATGGCACAATCAACCTGCAAAATAAAAACTTCCTATCTTAAAAACTGTAGGAGGATTTATCCGGACAAATGGTGTACCCACTTGATGACAGACGGGCGGACGAATGGACGGACGGACTGACGGACCAGTCAAAAACTATATACCCTCCGCACCTTCGTTGCGTGGTGTATAATTAAGAGATTATATTTTAAGGAGAAAAGACGATACCTGTCCATTATGTAAGAGAAAGATCTGATTGGACTCCGCAGGGGCAATTCAGTGCCTTTTCTCACATAATAGACAGTTTTAGGCTTTTCTTCTACTTTAAACATGATTTTAATTGTTCAATAACAGATATCGAAGTAACTGTTAATTTAGTTTCTGTATATGAGCAATTCGACAACTTCCCCTTTCTTCTTTCTTGCTTCGATATTCGTTTGCCGGTGTACATATGCCTCTTCAGTTCAGATCAAATTAAAACACTTGGAATTCCGAATACCGAAATACATGTAAAAGCTGAGAGAAAACAAGTACAAATTTGGTCTAAATAGTAAAGCCGAAATAAGCTAAGGATAGACCTATGCGAAAGGGATTGGAGAGCTGGGTATTAGCAAAAAATCCAGTAAATGATTTGTAAAGAAGTACAATAAGTGACAGTTATGGGTGAGTATTTATATCACGCGCTTTCCAAATAAATTTGTTTCTTATGACTGTTAAAAGGATTGGCCAGAACAGGTTTCATTCATTGTAGTCACAATATAGATCTGCTACAGATGGTAAAGGAATATTTCCTGATCACTCTATATTTATTGAACTCTCTGATTTGCCTAACACTGACGGTATTCTTAGTGACATCATTAGTACCTTGTTCCAAATAACAATGTAAAGATTGGACTTTTTTCTCTTAAAAAATAAGTGGTCCACTGCATTCTGACAAACAGAGTCATCATTTGCCAATGACATTGAAGTAATAAAATAAAACCAGATGCTTTGTATTTTAAATCGAAGATCTCGTGTATTGACTATATTTATTCTAATATTGGATCGCATTCATGAATATAATTATGTTAGATTCATGTTTTAGATTAGAAATCAATTATATCAAGTGGTGATAAATAATCAGGATATATTAAGGATTTATCCACTGTTTTGATTTAAGCGAATCATGCGATTACTTGCACCTGTCGTATTGATGTTGTCTTTTTTATAAATTACTTGGTTTTTGCTTATGCAGTTCTTCGTAGCTAAAAATGAGAAATTCTCGGAGGTGGAGTTATTTATGCACACGAGACAATACTTAATGAAGTTCTTCTTAACACCTGCTTATTTTGCTAAATTGAATATATTATGATTTTATTATACCAAGTTTTTTTTTTTACTTTTTTATTCGATGAGTGTCCTGTGGTTGTTTAAGTGCTGTAATTGTCGGGCAACGGTTCACAGTAATTACATCAAAGCTCCGATGGAGCTGAATCTCGAAGCCCTGAAATTCTACATGTGGCAAAACTTCGTAGTCATCCAAAGAACTACTGCATACGTCCGCATGTTATTAAGTTAAAGTCCGTAATACGTGAAAATAATCGGATTGTGTGATTTCGCATGTTGATTTCATTGCTATTATATATGGCCACTAATTGCGATTTTGAAGGCGTAAAAACTTCTTAAAAGGCGACCGCAAAGCGAGAGCCTTTTAAGAAGTTTTCAGTCTTTAAAATCGCTGTAACTGGCCAAATTGCGCTTGATAATTAATTTGTGCGAAAATTCGTACGAACAAATAGCGATGTTTGTATTTTGAATACTACGAAACATTTACTACACTATTTTAAGAATACACACTACAACGACTCGTATTGATTTTTTGTAACTATGAATGGGGGACATGTTTGACCTAAATAAATAATTTAAATCATAATTATAGAACACCAATCCCTGAATCTATTAAGCACTAATTGATACTCAAAACAATAAATACGTAACTGACTTCGAAAATTTATAAACGTAATGTAATAAACTCAATGTTATAATACTAAATTAATCGCGCTTTGGACACGTGTACTTATGTAAACTTTAAATATAGATCGCTTCAGCTGTGTGAATACGCATCTGACGTGTTGATCATGTTTCATTTTAAACCAATAAAAACGTCTTATAAAGGTAAATGGGCGTGTGTCTATAAGCAACGAGTAAAAAAAACATATTGTTCTCAGTTTAATGAAACAACACTGTATTCAACTCAAGAAAATGAAGAAATATAACTAAATACTAAATGTATCCGATTTTGAAAGGAACTTGCGCACTATATTTTATTGGAAGCACGAAGATCATCTTTTAGAGCTGTTAATAGGCTTGAAGCCTCATGCGGGGCACGTGATTTTTTCTTGCCATATCAATATCTCTCCAGCCATTTCAAGGCTTCGAGATAAAAATCACTTTACAAAGCAATTTTTTTATTTATGTTTGTTGACGATCCAGCATGGATGGGATAAAATAAGTTTTCCGGCATCTTGCAATGAATTTTCGCTCAAATCGGTGTTAGGGGCCATCTTAAACTTACTATGAGGTATGAGCAAACCTATTGTTAAAGGGTTCATGGTGACTTCTGGATAAAGAACAACTGCTTTGTTTTACCATTTATTTGTAAAGACATTGTCTCGTGTGTATTTACTTTATATCCATCTATTGTTTGTTTCTAGTATGTATGGTATATTTGAAGATTTCAACAATTTCTCGCTTGCCAATTTTAAAATTTCAAATTTTACGACTGCAGATTTAATAAAGGACCTCGTGCTCATATAGGGTGTGACAGGAAAGTGCCATGTAACAAGCTAGAATTACCAGAAGAGAAGATTCACCAAAAGTCACGATCGGTCTTTTTATTGCTTTTGAAATTTTTTTGAAACTCTTGAAAGAGAAACGCTTTTAGATAGTCTTATGTATATTCATAACAGCAGTGTTGAAAACGGAATGACAAAACTTCCTTCTTTCAGCTATCTTATGGTTTTGAAGAAAATTAACTTTGGTATATCTAAGCCACAATGAATACTTAATCCTCAATATCTTATTGAGCTGAGTTATATATTTTCGCAGGACCATCCAACCAATTAAATGAAATTATAAAATTAATATTGTCATAGTACGCAATTGCCAATATCATTTTTGCGTCAAACGTTATTGAATTGGCGAAAAGATTGCCTGATCATCCGAGTTTGATGAAAAAAGTGACAAGAATGACATTTTTGATAAGAACATATTTAAAAGGGTGTATTTTTCTTACAAATAGGCTACTTAAACAAGGGTAAGTAACCCATAACTTGAATTCATCACTTCAGAATTTTACGGTCACCATCACGATCTTGTGGACCGGTAAAGGCTATCTGACACCATATCTTTCCCTTAAAGAGCTTAATTTTCATTATTTTCCTTTACCGGATACATGGGTAATCTAATACCTATAATAATAAGAATAAGAATAATCTAATAATAAGAGGAAAATCTAAAAATGATTATGGTAAACTCAAATTAAGACATTCTTACAAAGACAAGATAAATAAACAATGGGTTTAATAACAAAATCACCAAACAGAGTGGTCAAGAGCCGAAGTTTATGAGAAAAAAGACAAATCAAGTGGAAAAAATTGTTGATCGCAATGTTCCTGACTTTGTATTGGCATTTCATGCGAATAACTAAATACTGAAGTTACTGTGAATTTATTTTCTGCATATGCGCATTTCGACAACTTATGTCTCTTTAGTGCAGATAAAATCTAAACATTTGGAAGACCTTAAAATCAAAGATGTTTAAAAACTGATAGAGGTGAAATGCTTGGTTAAACCAGTTTTATGGTTAA